>ML780367.1:188416-205319 GCA_009831015.1 Picea engelmannii | reverse complement strand
GAAATGCTAATGTATACACCATAGTTCGATACCACCTATCCGCCAAGCTGTGTCCATAAAACTGGCTAAGTATGCAACCGAACAACGACCGGTCGGAATGATCGCGGAACTCTCCATGCTATTTGCAAGGCACGGAACAACATAAGCCCAATTTTCAGCCCGCCACCCCAAGAACCCGCGATCATTAACCTATGTTGTACAAGAAACCTATAATTTCATAAATTGCATTCTCTTCTATCCAGGAGGCTTTTTTTTAAAGAAAACTGATTCGAGAAAGCTAATGTATACACCACACACTACCTATCATAGTATGCAACTGAACTACAGTCGCTTGGAATGACCACATAAGCGTGAGAAACTAGATTCAAATGCAGTTTACAACAAGAAAGTAAAAGGGAGAGAACAACTATATCCCCCACACAACAAAAGGCAATTTCATAACTATGAAACCGTAGTAACACAGAATCCATGGAAAAAGCATCGACAACTATGAAATATATTTTGAGCTCGACAAACTCTGCTTTAAAGCCTAATAGATGCAATTGACATCGTCTGCAATTCTTTACTCTGTTATTTTATCTTAATAAGCCCAATTTTCATCCCGCCACCCCTAGAAGCTGCGATCATTAACCTATGTTGTCCAAGAAACCTATAATTTCATAAATTTCATTTTCTTTTGTCCAGGAGGCCTTCTTTTAAATAAAACTAATTCGGCAAAGCTAATGTATACACTGAACACGACCTGTCATAGTTCGATAGAACCTATTCGCGAAGCCGCGTCCATAAAAATGGCTAAGTATGTAATCGAACGACGGTCGTTCGAAATGACCACATAAATGTGACAAACTAGATTTAAACGTAGTTTACAATAGGAAAGTAAAAGGTAGAAAACATCTATATCTCCCACACAACAAAAGGCACTCTCATAAATATGAAACCATAGTAACACATAATCCATGTAAAATGCATTGATAGCTATGAAATATACTTTGAGTCCGAAAAAATATGTTTCAACCCGTAACAGATGCAATTTACATCGCTTGCAATTCTTTAGTCTGTTATTTTATCTTAATAGTATTATATGCAAACCGAAGTGAAAAACAATGTAACCAGAGATCAAACCATAGATGTAGCATCCCAACATTGCAAACCCCGGGCAAACAAGAAAAAACACCAAATAGGAACCCAACCAAGAAGCACCAAAAGGCCCAAGTGTAGGCGCAGGACCGGAACCCTGGAAAGTCGAATCAAGCAACAATAAACAACATACAATGAAGAAAGGAACAAGCAAAAACCACTCCCCAGGAACAAGGCTCTTCCAATCGCAACTGCAGAAACCCAAATGTGCAAACTGCAACAACACGAACAGGCGAGCAAGAACAACGAGAACATGCAAATAAGAAATCAGTGCCATGAAAAAAGCAAGCATGGACTAGTGAACCAACAATGCTACTGGAGCATATAAATTTTAAAAACGGAAGAAATGTCTTGCAACAAGCCTGTTAAGTAACCATTCAACACTACCAAGCCTGTTAGGTAAACATTTAAGTCTGTCAGAAATGCATTGTAAACATTTAAGAAAAAAATTCAATGTGGTAGGTCTCTAATGTATCCCAAATAAATTAATATATTTTTTGTAACAATAGTTCGAACACCAGAGAATGTATTGCAAATCCAAACTTTGGATATGCCGCCATATCAAACATTGCCATAAATTTACCTAGACTAAAATTCTAAACCAAACATTCGAATTAATGGTAGCATTAATCCACCTTCGACGAATGCATAACAAAATTTAGCATTCAAAAAAGACCATATACTACCAAATACTTTGGAAATGCAAACATATTTTACATTGGGAATAACGAAGGCGACAATAATCCCTCCAATCCTTTGTCCAATCAGATCTTTACAAACATGATACTTTTTATTATATAAAAATCGATGTTTTCACTTCCCTTGTTCCAACAATAGACCATAGGGAAATATTTCTGGTCAACGCACAAGCTAATGCCAGGTCAACAATTTATCGATCGCTATAGTCCCTCTATGCCTACGGCAGGGGCTAATAAGGAAGGTGGTTTAAGATATTTTAGAAGGTAAATAATAAAGTGAAGTGATGAGTGTATTATAAGTCAAAGTGGATACAAAATAAATTATTTAAAGAATAAAGTTAATGGAGAAATTACTAAGTGGACAAGTGGTTAGAAGTTGGCTAGCCCTAAAATAAGGAAAATGGTTTAAGATGGTTAGAAGGTAAATAATAAAGTGAAGTGATGAGTGTACTATAACTCAAAGTGGATACAAAAGAAATTATTTAAATAATAAATTTAATGGAAAACAATTGAAAAGGAAGACAATTATGAAGCAAAATTTATTAGTGCTTTAGATGAACTACGAGAAGAAAACAAGTCACTCAAGAAAGAATTGATGAAACAAAAGGAAAGTGTTCATAGTTTTGAAGAAGCCCAACAGGTCATCGACAACTTAAGAACATAGCTAGAAGAAGCCATAAATATCAAAGAAAATCTTAAATATCAAAAGAAGTATTTGGAAGCCAACATAGCAGCACAAAAGGAAGAAGAAGAAATGAGAGAGAAGATATTGACAGATAATTTTAAGGAGAGAACTAACGATCTAAACCAACTTCAGGCAGATTTTGATGAAGAAGAGAAAGGACTTGAAGAAGAAATAATCATATTTAAAATTTAGCTTGAAGAAGCAAAAAGAACAGAAGAAGTCATGAAGTCTCAGATAATGAAGGAAGAAGAATAGGTTGAGAAGCTTGAAGAAGAAGTTGTCACATTGAGAAGTAAAATCTTCAAGCTCAACAAAAACGTTGAAGAGATAGAAACATCCACATTGGTTATGGAGAACGAAGAGAAGCACTCTAGGTTGCTAGAAAAGAAGAATGAAGAGAATAGAAAGAGTTATGCAGAAGTACTCAAAGGAAGGAATCATGGTCAACTAGAATCTAAGAAAACTATTGAAGATACATCTTCAAGAAGACCATCCATGTTCAAGCCACAAAGAAGCTTCAATCATGATCCTAATCAATCAAGAAAAAAAATCAGAAGGACTACACCACAAAGAAGATCATTCACTCCCAGGTATGCAAATTTATTTTGTGGTTATTGTTTTTATTGTATTAATTTTGAACATAAGGTTGTAGATTGCAGGGATTATAAAAGAAATGTTCAAGCAAGAAATGCCTATGTGGCCCCACGTAACATTGAATGTTACAAATGTTATAACTATGGACACTTAGCTAGTGATTGTAGAAGCATGATCGATACTTCCATGAAAGAGAATGCTGATATCGGATATAAGAAAGTATGGATAAGAAAACACGAAGAATAGGTGAACAAAGACTAGGTCCCAAAGATCGCAAGATTGGCAATAAAATGAGATGAAGAAAATTCTATAGAGAAAAAGAAAGATGTTAGATACTGAAAGGTTTTGAAAATAACTGAAAGAGAAGAAGGACACGTAAATAAGGAACAAGTTCAAGAGATTTTACTTTTAGGCATTGTAGTGAAAGATGAATCCACAGACAGAAAGAAAGAAGTCAGAGCTCAGAGAGATGATGAATCTACCAATGAAGATGATGATGAATACACATTAGAGCAGGAATTGTTCTGAGCCATCCGACTTAGATACTCCCAGGTAATATGAATATTAGATAGGGGGTCTATGCGATAGATGTGAGAGACTAAAGAACCATCCTTCGAGTAGCTTGCAGAGTTTGAGTAGACAAATCCAGAGAAGTCAGTTAGCAGAATTACAATCAATTGTAGTAGTGAATACTTCATGATAGTATAATGATAGATGGGTTAGCATTATGAATAGTTGTGCAGTAGAGTCTTGGACAGTATGGACAAAGATGGATTCGTAAGAACACTTAGCAGGTTTGGACAAATATATGATAGTGGACGAGAGAATGGATTCATAGATTGGTTTAGAGAGTTCACTTCAAAGGAATTTATAGACTACTGCAGTAGGCATGGAATAAAAAGACAATTCTTCGTTGCTAGGACACCTCAACAGAATGAAGTTGCTGAAAGAAAGAACATGACAACATAGGAAATGGCTCGAACAATGCTAATGGATTCCAAATTGATAGATATTTTTTGGACACATGCAGTGAATACATCAATGCACATTCAAAACAGAGTAATGCTCAGAAACAACACTGACAAAACTCCCTACAAGCTATGGAAAGGAAGACCAACAAATGTGAAGAACTTCAGAGTATTTGGAAGAAAATGCTACATCAAAAGAGAAGATGGCAGAATGAGAAATTTTGACTCTCATGTGTAAAAATGAATACTTGTTGGTTACTCGAGTACAAAGAAAGCATACAAGTGTTACAATATGAGGTTGAACAAAGTTGTGGAAAACATCAATGTAACAATTGATGAAACAGGTGGATGAGAATTAAAGAAGAAAATGAATCAATGGAACAACTTTACGAATAAGAAGAAGAAGATAAAGAAGAAGTAGAAGGGGAAGATGAAGAAGATCAGATAGACGTAGAAGAGAAAGTTTAGCAAGTGCCTCCCAAGACACCTAGCAAACGAGTACAAAAGAATCATCCTTCAGATCAGATTATCAGAAACAAATATGCAAGAGTTGAAACTAGAAGAAGAATCTATTCGCCAGAAAAAATGCACCTATAACTCTCATCTACGACTGAACCAAACAATTTTGAAGAGGCCAACAAGGATGAATTTTGGAATAAGGTCATGGATGAAGAATTGGATCAAATAGAGAAGAATGACACTTGGGAATTGGTTCCAAGACCAAATAATAAGAATGTGATTGGCACAAAGTGGGTATTCATAAATAAATTGTATGAAGATGGATAGGTTACAAGGAACAAAGCTAGATTGATATGTAAAGGATACACACAGGTTGAATGAATCGACTTTGAAGAGACATTTTCCCTAGTTGCCAAAATGGAAGCAATCCGATTTCTTTTAGCTTATGCATGCTCCAAGAATATTAAAGTGTATCAAATGGATGTGTAATCAACTTTTTTGAATGGGGAACTTGAAGAATAAGTCTACATTGAACAAACATAAGGATTTCAGTTGTTAGAGAATGTAGATTATGTGTGTAAATTAAAGACGGCCTTGTATGGTCTAAAACAAGCTCCTAGAGCATGGTACTCTCAACTAGATAAATATCTATAGCATGCAGGGTTCAGAAAAGAAAGTGCAGAGAACATCCTCTACATCAAGGTAACTCAAGATAGTATTTTATTAATTGAAGTTTATGTTGATGATATTATTTTTGGAAGTAATGATGACAGGTTAGGCCAAAAATTTGCAAAGGATATGTATAATGAATTTGAAATTTCATTACTTGGAGAACTATCCTTATTTTTTGGTCTTTAGATACGTCAAAGCAACCAAGGATTTTTTTTTTCTCAAACTAAGTATATCAGAGAAATGCTAAAGAGGTTCGGAATGGAAGATTGCAAACCAGATACCACTCATATGCAAACGAGTTCCAAGTTTTGAAAATATGACGATTCATAGTCTACAGACCAGAGGAAATACAAGTCAATGATTGGTAGCTTACTATATGTGACAACATCCAGACTAGATGTAATGTAGGCAGTTGGAAAGGTGGCATGATTTCAAGCAGCACCAAAGGAATCACATGTATTAGCAGTGAAGAGGATTTTCAGATATCTCAAAGGAACATAAGTGTTTGGATTATGGTATCCAAAAGGAAAGGATCTATCACTTATTGCCTACACAGATGTAGATTGGGAAGGTTGCATTTATGACAGAAAAAGCACCAATGGAGAAGCATTCTACTTGGGTGAGTGTTTAGTATCTTGGATAAGCAATAAACAATCATCATTATCTTTATCTACAACCAAAGCAAAGTATATTGCAGTAGCAGGTTGTTGTACGCATGTTCTATGGATGAAACAAACTCTGACAGATATACAGGTTGAGTTTGATGAGCCCATTCCAATATATTAAGATAATACAAGCACCATCAATATCTCAAAGAACTCAGTGATGCAGTCCAAGACGAAGCACATTCCAATCAAGTATCACTTTCTATGGGAACAAGTTGTAGAGAAGAACATCAGAGTTGAATATATGGGAACAAAAGAGAAAGTGGAAAACATATTTACAAAACCGCTTCCACGAGAAGCCTTTGAGTATCTTTGCCAGGGACTCGGAGTAATTTCTACTCTAAAATGATATCTTTTGAATTTTTTTCTTATATTTCAAGACTTTACACGAGGAAGCACCATAAAGAGGACAATTTAGGTTGGGAGATTAGTTTCAGGAAGAGTTTAGTCAGAGGGAGTATCCCCAAGGACAATTTAGTTAGGGGGATTAACCCCGGATGGAAATATACCTTTTCCATTGATGACAAAGGGGGAGAGATTTATCATATGCAGAGCATAGAGGCATGGTTCCAGGGGGAGCGATGGTCATAGGGGGAGCATGAGTGATATGACTTAAGTATTACATGAATTCAATATTGCATTAGAGTGTTTCCATCAATTACAAAGGGGGAGATTGTTTATTAATTGGGTTGGTTGTCATTGATGTCAACCCTTGAAGAAATTCCGGTAGAAAAAAGGTTTGGGTAATGGACCCAAGTTTGTTTGATGGATAATGGTATGCGTTTTGATATATTTGTAGGTAAGACTATTCTATATGGATAGTATATGTCATTACATTTCTTGTGATATGTGGAACGTCACATAGCTCCTCACGGTTAAAGAGTTATGGTCATGTGAAGTTGGAGAACCCTCATGAGTCATCTAGAAGCCCCAAAAGGTCAAAGTAGTCAAAGTGTTTGCAAATAAGAAATTATTTAAATAATAAAGTGAAGTGATGAGTGTACTATAAGTCAAAGATGATGAAAAATAATTTATTTAAATAATAAAGTTAATGGATAACTTACTAATTATGGAAAGTGGTTAAGTTAAGTGAACAAGTGGTTATAAGTGGGTTAGCCCTAAAATAAGGAAAGTGGTTTAAGAGATTTTAGAAGGTAAATAATAAAGTGAAATGATGAGTGTACTATAAGTCAAAGTGGATACAAAATAAATTATTTAAAGAATAAAGTTAATGGATAAGTTACTAAGTGGACAAGTGGTTAGAAGTGGGTTAGCCCTAAAATAAGGAAAGTGGTTTAAGATGGTTAGAGGGTAACCCCTTGAGGAAGCTACATAAAAGTATAAATAAGAGGCAATAAGAGGCAAGGGTCTCTCATTTTAATCACCCTTGAGAAAATTGAATATCTACAATTGAATTGGTAACCAAAGGATATCTAAGTCGAATTTCAGAGGGAAGGTGAAGTAAAGAAGGCCAAAATTCAAGGGAGGATAAATTCTTTTGATGATGCTTTCTAAGGTATGTTATTTACAGTTCATCTCACCATTTTTGTAATAATTTTTTTTATAGAATGATTCAGAATGTGAATTTGGGAGACCATTGAGGAAACATATCCAAGTGTCTGTGATAAAAATTATAGCTTGTGGGTCGTTGTATTTTTGGCGTTACACTCAGTGGAAAATAGGGTTTGTGGCTAGTCCTGAAACTAGTCTAAAACATGTGTTTCGGGTAAAAACGTCATAAGTTCTTCATAACAGATCCAAATTCAGTAATACCAAATCTATTGGTTAGATTAAATTTTGTAGTTCTTTGTACCATTTTCAGATCCATACAACAAATATTCCATGAGGGGCACACTCTACAAGTTTTCTCTCTAGAATAAGCCATAATTCAACAAGGTATGCCATTTGTGATATAACTCCTTTTCTGAGAGGTTCCAAGTAGTGAAACCTGGAGGAATTGCATAAAAGACACCGAAGAACATTGCGTACTATTTTCATATCTTTATTCATTATAGGTACATAGTTGTGATTATTTCAAGTTAGGGTTGTTGACTAATCCAAAATTAGTCATGTGAGACTAAAGTAAAGTTTGATGAAAATGCTAGTCTCTTGTTGTTAATGTTAAGGAAGGTTTGTAGGTATGTGATCATATACACTAGGTTTATTACAGAGTTACAAATCATATTTGGAAGATGAAATTGATGAGGGATTTTGGTTGAGGTACATGTTGGGTACATGGTTGAGACAAGTAGTTGATGAGTTGGCACATATATGAGGTGTATAGTTGATGATGTTGGTACATATTGATGAGTCATATTTTATGTGTATTTGATGCATGATTAGTACATATTTGGTGCACGGTTGATACACTCATTGATGGTACAGGTTGAGGTACAGGATGGTGCATGGTTGATGCACTTGTTTATGGTACAGGTTGATTACAGGTTGTTTGGACAGGTTATTTGTATAGGTTTGGTGCATGGTTGATGCATTTGTTTATGGTATAGGTTGATTACAGGTTGTTTGTACAGGTTATTGTGATATGTTATTTGTACAGTTTTTGTGCATGGTTGATGCATTTTTTTATGGTACAAGTTGAGGTACAGGTTTATGTATGGTACATGTTGGCACATGTTATTGGTATAGGTTGTTACAGGTTGATTACAGGTTGATTGGTACATGTTTACAATAGTATATCTCACAGTGATAGTGTGACAATGGTTCCATCATTCTACTTCTACATCAGGGCGATTGGACGACGCAAGGATATGTGGTTGTATCCACCTTCTGGTTGTAGTCGGAGAACATAGGGGGTTGTATCCTCCTTCTGGTTGTAGCTAGAGAATTGGGGAGTTAGAGCTTCCTTCAGGTTGTAGCCTGAGAAGCTAGGGGGTTGGAGCCTCCTTCCAGTTACAACTGGAAAACAAAGGAAGTTGGTGCTTCCAATGAATGTAATTCTTAAAGACATATAAGGAAAAACATTATGTGGTTTTCTCCCTCTTTGGGTTTCCACGTAAAAACACTGGTGTACTATGTATGTGTATGATTTCTCATTTGTTCACTGTTTATTTACTCTGCAACTATTGGATGATAATGCTACATTGATATAACACTTGAATTTTGTGGTTAAAAAGGATTATTTCTCTATTACGTATTCACCCCCCCTCTTAGTAATCCAGCATGGATGACCTTCAAGTTAATAGTAAGGTATTCCCCTCCTCATTTCCTTGGGATAATCTTCTTGTGTGAATTAGATCTAGGAGAAAGAGTCATAGTTTTCTATCCCATGGTCTATCACTGATTGAAACAATGTCAGTGATAGTTCTTAATTATCCGTAGGTGAGATTGAATTTAATAGGGGCATGACCATTCACCTTCATGACTAGTTAATGTGTGTAAGTATATTGTCACGAGGTTCATTACATCATCAATTTATATCATATCTTATCATTTTTTATATTTTATTATCCCATATGGATTTCAACTATTTTTCCTTCTTATAGTGGTGTTCATTATAATCCCCTTAATGTAACCAATATTTGTGATTTTAATGACTATAACACTATTCATGCATAGGAGCCATTATCACTCATTTTTATTTATACATAGATATATATTTTTATATACATTATTGTTTTATTTTGTTTCTCAATCAAATATGAGCACTATGTCATGTTTTACATTCTAAGATAGTTTTTGTAAGCTCATCTTGGTAATAATTCAAAGGGTTTTACTCCCTCAATTGTCACAATGTTGATGTGCATTTGGTTGGTTTTGTGTTAGCAGTCACCCGATTTGAATACCCTTAGGTTAGGTGTACTAGTCTATGTCAACATGTTTTCTAAGGATGTCATCAATGAATATGAGGAATCATTCCTTGGGTTTCCCCATGAGGATTTCCTTGGAAAAACATCTCATCTTAGTAATATTCAATAAAACGTAAGTATTATGCCAAGTTTTATTTGTTGACATAGTCATTATAATCTCTTCTCAATAATCCTTACTCAAACACAAAAATTATGCCCCACTTTATCTTTAAAAATAGTCTTCATATAAGCTCTCAAAAGATTGCATGTGTTTGATTACCAATAAATATCCAACATTGGTCTCTCTCTCTTTGTGCAATAGTTAGTTCACACCATCACTATCAAATCTTAGGCATTGTGAATAGTTAGTTCACACCATCAATATCAAATCTAGGGCATTGGGATTATTGAATAGGGGATTCACGCTGCATGCCTTTTAAGGTTGTTTTAAAATTGAATCCAAGTTAAACCTTCCTAACTCAAAATGAAACTTAATCCAATAAGCAACTCATATCAACATGATCATTTTATCTTATCAATGCATACTATTGCAATGATCCAAATGAGTCTATATAGGATTTTAGATGTAGCAAAAACTAATTTAATCTTTGATACAATTTCCATTTGGAAGAGTTGTTAATATTAAGGCTTAGTTACTACTTTATATTAAATTTGAGAAAATTAATAAATCCACATAAATATTTAACTGCTATTATTTTCAATGGTAACATATCCCGTTATTAACAATTTCCCTTGAAGGTGAAAGGTATACCGATATAATTTGTATTATAAGAATATCATATGTAAAACTATATCCCTTGGAGCATTTTGTCATGCATATACAATAAGGATAATATTTAACATTTGTAAAAATTTTGAACTTTGAATTGAAACATTGTCGAGCAATTTGTTAACCAAAAATTGAAGTATTTTTTTTTTTTTTTTAAGAAAATTATATGAATAATTTTACCTATAATATTAAATAAAATATATAAACTTCCATTAAAGAATAACAAAACTATAATAATTTTAGGTGGCTTCTCCCCAACCACAATTTTACTCATTTTTATCAATAGTTTACGTAGATAACAATAGTTTGAATGTTTTATCAATAGTGTCCTGCATAAAACAATATTTCAAACTATGAATAATAACCATAAAATGAAGTACACCCATCATGAAAAACATCCATGTTGATTTGAGGAAAGGTTTCCACACCATAATCTTAATCTTGGTTTAGAAATTGTATTGGACACTAATAGGTGCCCTTGTAGAAAAAGGATTCTAGTGACAAACATATGCATTACCAAAAACCTCACTAGACATCAAATGTTTTATTAAGGGACAACACTATATGTAAAGGATTGGATTGTAAGCTTGTCTAAATCACGAGGGAAATGTACGTTCTCACAATAGAGCATTATTGAGATAAAACAATGTCTTTCTAACTATGACCAGAAGATTTAACACAACCCAAAAATAAATCGCCTTCATGTAACCACCATTTATGATTTTAATTATTATAATAGCCTTCATGCATAACAATCACGATTGCTTATAATGCTTATTTCTGTTTATACATAAATATATAGTTTTATTATACATTTTTGTTTTAACTTCCATTTCATTAAATTTAGACAACTTACTAAGAATATATCCTTAAATCATGTTATAAAAGTGTGATTATTGGAATCTAGTAGCGTCATTATTGTTTTTTATTAGTGTGGTTATTGTTTTCTAATGGTGTTATTATTGATTTCCAATAATATGATTATTATTTTCCGAAATTGCACTCTCACTTTTATAATGTATAATTATTGAATTTCACAAATTTAACATGTGCTTTTTAATAATCACATAAGTCCTATATAATATGATGAGTCCCCCAAAAATGAATGAATATATTAAAATGAGTTTTTTTACGTTAATATTTAACCATAATCTTATGTTAGCTTGGTAGCATAATATTCCAAGGCATGTACATTATATAATATTTATAAATTTCCCATACGACCCACATCCAAAGTCAAGAGAGAAAATCCTATTATATTTCTTCAAACAATAGCAAGAAAGTCTCATTCATCATTATATACATTTTCCACTTCTTATTGATATGTCTTAATTTCCACAATCCCTTTTCATTTATTTTTACTTTATATTAACTTGTAGTTTACATGCCCATATGATGTTGTCCACATCCGTTATGCCATTTTTATCTCTTCTAATTATCGATTGTTTAATTTTTTGCAACATGCATATCGTTTGTTGGAATCCTCCCTATGGGTGTAATGGGTGGGGGTGAAGGGCCCATTAGAGTTTAATAATAGTTTAGTATGGTGGCCATTCAATGTAAAGTGGAATCAATCCATGTTGGTGCAAAAGTGATCAGACCAGGGTCCTTCTCAAGTTACCAACAAAAGGTACCAATGTAGTCTAGAGCACTGGCATTTTCATCTTCCTGGGAGGGAAGAAGTCTCACCCGAAGCGCAACCGAGATGAGTAAGAGAGGGAAGGGTAAGGATAATACTTAGACAAATCTCTAAAGTATCAAGATTCATGTTAGTCTTGCTCAAGGTAGATTAAACCTGTAGCATTTCTGAACATTTTCTAACTAAGAATAAAGAAACAGAGGTGCGTTGCCATTCACAAGAAAGAAATTAAGCATATCAGACATAAAATATAATACATAGTAGTATTCAAGAGAATCACAAGACTAAATACACAAGATATATTCAAAATTTGGATATCCAATTGTATTAGCATATATCAGGTTCTTCTCACAGCTTGAGTCACATATACAAGTAATTAGAGGATACTCCCCAACTAGCGTGAGACAAGGTTATCTCAGTCCCTTGCTCTTTCCAACTCTACAATAATACAAAACTCTATTACATTGACAATCTGGTTCTTACCCAGATCTCAAGATTCAACTCAAATAACAACTATGAGTAAACTAGACTCCGAATTATACTCAATATCATTCATTCATTCAATCGCTCGTCATTATCCTTTCACTAGCCCTTCATTAGCCCTATTACAATCATATTGATCGCATATATATAATCCTATCTAGGTTTTCAGGTTGAAAACTCAAGAGTTCTCTCTTCTTCTTGATCTTGTTGCGACTTCTTTCTTCAAAATTGATGTTGCGTTGTCCTTCCAACCACTTTATGTTTCTTCCTTTAGTCCGTTGTCTAGCACCTAAGAAACTTGCACAACTTTGGTTCATCAAAATGAAGCTGCAACATAACTTGCACAACTTCTATTCATCAAAACAAAGGAATCACCATAAAGGATATGACTGGATATGACACAGATGGTACTTGGGTTTAGATGCAGTTCGGATTTACTCCTCCACGACCACAATGAGGGTCTCCAACATGTTTAATGACCTCCTTTAATATGATGGTGACTCATCCGACCCTGTGCGGATGAGTAAGCAGTTCTGTACAAAAGCAATGCTTAGACTAAAAAAAGAAACATATGTTGTGGCGCAATTATGCACACTGTGATGTTATTAACTGAATTAAAGAAATTACAGAAAAAAAAATCTAACTATTGTACATGCTCCCTTGGATTGGAGCAACAGTCCTTTGGCTCAATCATGAGAAATGTAGGGTTTCAGGTGAGTGCCATTCACCCAACCTGGTCGAAGGATACCATCTAGTTGCGCTAGCTTCACTGCACTAGAGTGTCGGATTTCCGCAACTATGAATGGACCCAACCAATGCATGCACAACTTTCATGGATGCTTCTGATACCAGTTGCCATAAAGTAGTACCTTATCCCCTTGTGCAAATCTTTTGGACTTAATGTGCCTGTCATGCCAAGCTTTTTGTCTAGATTTCTCAACCGACTAATGAAAATATGCTAAAAATATCACTTCCTTAGGTTCTTGCAAGTCTGCAATCTTCTTCGCAATTGATTCATCATCTGTCATGTGTGTAGCCTGTGATATATAGAGACTAGGGGTGATAAAATCTGCAGGTACAACAACTTCTTTCCCATAAACCAACTGAAATGGAGTATACCTATGTAGCTTCTCTGTGATAGTCCTGTAAGCCCACAATATTGTTGGAACTCTATCATCCCCGTCTTCCCTATTTGTGCAACATACTTTTGTCAGTCCTCTTTCCAAAATTTTATTGATTTCCTCCACTATGTCGTTATCATATGGATGGTAGGGATTGCTCTTATGGTGATGTATATGGAATTATGTTGTCAACTTTGTGATTGTACAACTAACAAAGTGAATACCTTGATCACTGGTTAAACTTCTAGGGCATCCAAACCGAGTAATGACATTTTCAAAGATGAATCTAGCAGTTGTATCAGTCAAACAATCTTGAACTGCCTCTGCTTCAACCCATATTGTGAGGTAATCTGTTGCATTAATTATGTATCTGGACTTTGAATGCTTAGCTAGTGGGTTGATTGGTCCAATAAAGTCAACAACCCACTTCTCAAAATCATGAAGTGCTCTAACTGACTGAAGGGGTAATTCATCTCTGCGTGATGGGTTCCCTACTCTTTAGCAAGTGTCACAAGATCTAGCATAATCTTTAGCGTCTCTAAATAACGTATCCCACCATAATCCAGCTTGAAGTACCTTCTGTGCAATATCTTTACCTCCAACATGTCCTCCCACAAATCCACTATGGCATTCCCACAGGATATCTTGTTTTTCATGATTCAAGACACATATTTTGAGGATGTTGTCTAGTCTTAATTTGTAAAGTCGTACCACAATCAGTTGATAGTCTGTTGTGCAAACCTCCATATGTCGTTTTGGGTTGTAGAGTAAGTTTCTAGGAAGGTCCTTGTACTGAGGAACAAAACAATGTCTTCAAGATACTCTAGGATGGCCTCAATTTGGAATAGGTCAGCATCTGGGAGCTAATCATCCACTACTCCACCACTTTCCCCTAACTCCAACCTGGAAAGGTGATATGGACCCACATTGCATCTTCCTGGTTTGACAACTACTTCGAATGAAAACTCTTGAAAGAGCAGTAGCCACCTACAAATCCTTCCTTCAAGTACTGGTTTATTGATTAGGTACTTCAATGTAGAGTGGTCGGTAAAAAACTTGAAATGAGAGCCTAACAAATAGTGTCTAAAATTTTATAATGCATAAATCATAACTAGACCTTCCCTTTCAATGGTTGTGTAGTTGCGTTCGACCTGCAAAATTTTTCTACTAGCAAAGTAGATAGGGTGGTCCATATTTCCTTCCCATGGTTGCGCTAAGATGGCTCCCAGGGTAATGCCTGATGCATCCACATCTACATGGAATTCAATTTCCCAATTGGGAAATATCAAGATAGGTGCAGTACTTAGTTTTTCTTTGAGAATGTCGAATGCTTTGTCACACTCCGGTGTCCACCAAAATAGTTTGGACTTCTTCAACAATTTTTCTAGTAGTGCAGTGATAGTTTGATATCTTCTGATAAACCTGTAGTAATATCATGTATGTCCAAGTGTAGAGCGCAACAGTTTCACACTTATAGATGGAGGCATGTTCAAATTTTGCTCAGTTTTCAAAGTGCTCGGAATGCGACGAAAACAGTGCCATTGCGTTCGTCTCGTCTTCCTGATTCCGGCGGTATATTTACTTTCGCAAACGAAGTCCGTATGAAGGAGTTATCGTGATCTGTCCGCCAAGCCAAACAGGCAAAATTTTTGGATGCTGACTGTACCAGTCCGTACAGTTCGTACGGTGACGTGGCAGGACCGTACGACCGTACGGTGATGACGTGGAAATTGTTGGTTGGATGGTTGCTGGCGAATCGGGTGTTGACACGTGTCTTGTTGGCAACGAATGGTATGAGGGCACGTGGCCCAATGCTTGGGCGCCACGTGTCCCTCGTTGGTTGGTTTATAATTGCTATGTAAAACTAATGGAGGCCACGGGGTTCGACCCCCGGACCTCCCACAGCATAAGTCTTAACATTACTCCACTAACCAATATGTCGCCCGACGTTCCTTGTTACGGATTCCAACTCACATATATTTCATATGGTACATTGTATTATTTGGAAAGGGGGCGGGCTGGGGCTTAGCCCCGACCCATAGTTTATACCATACATATAAAACATATGTTATAACCGTGTATGTATATGCGCACGGGACCCAAAGTTTATGCATTGTATTGTGTTATATATATATTGTATCAACTGTTTGCGCGCGAGTTGTAACATAAACCGTAACATGTGACCATATTAAATGTTGCACGCGGTTTGGAGCGCATGAGTTGGTTATACGGTTTAGAAACGGACCTAACCAATTTGCTTAGCCCGTGATTCAATGCGCCATGTGCCCGGACGTCGAGGCGGTTAGGGGCTGGCGCGCCCTTAACCGTCCTACGGTTTGTACCGGTGCGTGGTTGTGTACGGGACTAAGTTTTTACGCTTAAATGAGCGTGTGAGCCAGGTTTGCTAGACAAGGGTGCGATTTGTAGAACCAGAGACAACAAAGTTGAAGAGGGAGACTTCCAGGAGGCCTAACTTCTTCATTTTTCGACCGATTGAGGTGCCAAAAGAGGCCAGACAGGGTTTTTGGGACGCTGGGAAGCCATTGGAGCAGTCGGTTTGTCATTTCGAGCATTGTAAGGCATGTTTTTGAGCACTTTGAGAAATTTAATAATAATGATCCATTGGAAGCTGGACCAGGAGATGTAGCCCGGAGAGGGGTGAACTCCTTTATCAAGTTGTTGTGTTTATGTGATGATGTTCATTGTTTATACTGCTATCTATGTGTATTTCGCATAAGTAAGCCTTAATTTATGTGTTGCAAATTGATCCCGTTGCTTTAAAACACATAACATTTCACTTGCAATAATTATTCAAGTTTTTCAAGTCTTCTTCATTTTTAGATCAAGTTGGTATCAGAGCACTGGTTTTGAAGACTTGATTGTTTGCAAGTTTTGTTTCTGATGCTCACAAGGTTGAAACTAACAAGAGGAGAAGGTCAACTTGTGGAGCCAAGTTCTTATCCGACGAGGAGGAAGCAGTTTCATTCACCACAAGTTGCAGAGAGACATTCACCAAGAATGGCACATGCAGAAGATCATGAATGTGTTCCGAATGAAGAAGAAGACTTCAGGCAGACTATCATACAGATGAGAGATATGATGAAAGTCATAATGGAACGGACCATGATGTCACAGGGTGAAGGCTCTAACCCTTCAATGCATAAGGGAGGCGGTGGTGACAAGACT
>ML780367.1:164183-184297 GCA_009831015.1 Picea engelmannii | reverse complement strand
TTCAAAATTGTCGACAAGATTGGTAACAATGCTTTTCGTTTAGATTTGCCTCCATATATGCAGATGTATGCAGTTGTTAATGTTGAGAATTTGAAGTTGTATGAGCCTCCGTTGATTGATGATCAAGGAGAGCATGTTCATATGTTCATATTCCTTCCATAGATGATTTTTATCCAGAGTATCTAACAGAACTGCAGGAAGACACCATACTTGACAGGAGGATGCGAACTTCGAAGCGAGGAAATGTGGAGTATTTGCGAGTTGGTCTTAAAGGGATGAATCCAAGCAAGGCCAAGTGGATTGAGGTTGGAATGGTGAGGGAACTATACCCTCATCTTCACATAGACTGAGATAGTCTTTTGGAGGTCCAAAAGCTTCCCAATGGGGAGGTGTGATCAGGGGATCAAATTTTTCTCAGTTTTCAAAGTGCTCGGAATGCGACGAAAACAGTGCCATTGCGTCCGTCTCGTCTTCCTGATTCAGGTGGTATATTTACTTTCGCAAACGGAGTTCGTATGAAGGAGTTATCGTGATTTGTCCACCAAGCCAAAGAGGCAAAATTTTTGGATGCTGACTGTACCTGTCCGTACAGTCCATACAGTCCGTACGGTGATGTGGTAGGACCGTACGACCGTACGGTGATGATGTGCCAATTGTTGTTTGGATGGTTGCTAGCGAATCGGGTGTTGACATGTGTCTCATTGGCAACGAATGGTATGAGGGCACGTGGCCCAATGCTTGGGCGCCATGTGTCCCTCGTTGGTTGGTTTATAATTGCTATGTAAAACTAATGGAGGCCACGGGGTTCGACCCCCGGACCTCCCACAACATAAGTCTTAACATTACTCCACTAACCAATATGTCGCCCGACGTTCCTTGTTACGGATTCCAACTCACATATATTTCATATGGTACATTGTATTATTTGGAAAGGGGGCGGGCCGGGGCTTAGCCCCGACCCATAGTTTATACCATACATATAAAACATATGTTATAACCGTGTATGTATATGCGCGCGGGACCCAAAGTTTATGCATTGTATTGTGTTATATATATATTGTATCAACTGTTTGCGCGCGAGTTGTAACATAAACCGTAACATGTGACCATATTAAATGTTGCGCGCGGTTTGGAGTGCATGAGTTGGTTATACGGTTTAGAAACCAACCTAACCAATTTTCTTAGCCCGTGGTTCCATGCGCCATGTGCCCGAACGCCGAGGCGGTTAGGGGCTGGCGCGCCCTTAACTGTCCTACGGTTTGCACCGGTGAGCGGTTGTGTATGGGACTAAGTTTTTACGCTTAAATGAGCGTGTGAGCCAGGTTTGCTAGACAAGGGTGCGATTTGTAGAACCAGAGACAACAAAGTTGAAGAGGGATACTTCCAGGAGGCCTAACTTCTTCATTTTTCGACCGATTGAGGTGCCGAAAGAGCCCAGACAAGGGTTTTGGGACGCTGGGAAGCCATTGGAGCAGTCGGTTTGTCATTTTGAGCATTGCAAGGCATGTTTTTGAGCACTTTGAGCAATTTAATAATAATGATCCATTGGAAGCTGGACCAGGAGATGTAGCCCAGAGAGGGGTGAACTCCTTTATCAAGTTGTTGTGTTTATGTGCTGATGTTCATTGTTTATACTGCTGTCTATGTGTATTTCACATAAGTAATCCTTAATTTATGTGTTGCAAATTGATCCTGTTGCTTTAAAACACATAACATTTCACTTGCAATAATTATTCAAGTTTTTCAAGTCTTCTTCATTTTTAGATCATTCAACAATTTTTCTAGTAGTGTAGTGATAGTTGGATATCTTCTGATAAACCTGTAGTAATATCATGTATGTCCAAGTGTAGAGTGCAACAGTTTCACACTTATAGATGGAGGCATGTTCAGAATGACCGCAACTTTAGCTGGGTCTACCAAGACTCCTTATCTGCATACAATATGGCCTAGTAGATTGCCATGTGGTACACATAAGATGCACTTTCTTAGATTCAAAGATAGATGCAATTCATGAAATCTATCAAACATTAACTAGAGTAGCCCTACATGTTCTTTTAAGAGGTTGTATATTGTCCAATCGTCCATGTCGACCTCGACAGACTTGTGGATGAACTCTCAAAATGTTGTTATCACAATCCAAGAGAAGATTACATGTGTATTATTCAAGCCAAATGGAATTACGTTGTATGTGAATGACCCCCATTCAGTGATGAATGTGGTCTTCTTCTTGTCTTCTTCCGTAATTATGACTTAGTGATATCCTGAGAATCCGCCTGTAAACGAATAGGATTCTTTTCCCACAACCTGATATAACACTTCATCACTGAAAGGTGTCAGAAATGGATCATGCACATATGAAAAATTCAAACTTATGTAATCCACACAGACCCAGATGTATTTTGTATCTTTATTGCTCTGGATATCTATGGGGCTAATCCACTCTGCTTCTTCGATTAGGAAAATAAGTCCTGCCGCTAGCATTTTGTCCACTTCCTTCTACACCTTCTATTTTATTTTAGGATTAAGGTGGTATGATCTGTGCTCATAGGTCTTGAGCTCGGTTTCAACTTGATCTTCATTTCTCCCATGGTTCCTTTCATACCTTTCAGTTCTAAGAACGTTTTCGGAAACAAGTCCTCATATTTGCGCAACAGGCTATGTACTTCATTCATAGTTTTCTCATCCATCTAATCTCCTGTAGAAGCTATCTTAGGATGCTCTGTACTCCCTATATTAACTTTCCACAACTTTAGTGGATGGTTGTAGGAGCTACAGGTGTGACTAGGTATAGTATCCTAAATCTCTTTACTGCCTTACGTTTCTTTAATAGTCAAGTTTCTAAGCTCTTCTAAGTCATCAGGTTCTTCCATGTATTTATCAACTTTACAACAAGATACAATTATCTTATCATATTCAAGACTCAGACTAGATTGAAGCAATTGAAAATGGTTAGCATATACTACTAGACTTGATATATTGTTAAAAATGTCAGTAAAATCATCTCTCCGATTCTTTGAAGGACTATGTTGAGCTCAAGGTACTTACTTGTAAAGGAAAAGTACTTGCAAAATTGATCCTGTAAGGTCTGCCAACAACTTGTTTGTCTTTTGGTTTCTTCATGCATATACCAAGATTTTGGGATTGGACCCAATGAGTGGAGGAATACTTGAACCCATAGGTGAGAGGGTACTTCTGCAACTTTCCACTTCTTTAAGCAATGATCAATATGCACTTTAGGGTCAGACCATCCATCGAACAGTTGTGCATCTTGAAAATATATATTCATCTCTTCTTTCAGCTAATCCTTACTTTGGAATCGAAATAGGATGGATTTCTTCGTGTCTTCCCACTCCATAATCAAGGCTTTCTGAGTGGCCCACCATCTAGCGGGGTTATCTTGCAAGGATAAGTCAAGAAAAAATATTCTTTGATCCGTTGCTATTTTATCTTCCATGTTGGAAAGAAAACTGTGTACCTCTAAGGTAGCATCGTATGTTAGGTGTTCTCTGATCTTAGTTCCAATCCATCTCGTTGCTCTGACAATTGCACATCATCTTGAGAATCATTCATATGAGCCTTGCTACCAACTGTCAAATGCTAATTCTGAATCCTCGACAAAAGAATGTATGCTTCTCCAACTTACCCACCCATGTACAGTGGGATTTATGTAATCTGGTCTCATTCCTGTTGTTATGGTGTATAATTAGTCAAGAGCATTTGATTCCATATTGTTTTCCATTGGTTTAGTGTATCTAGGCCTTAAATATGGATCTAAGGGTGGAACTACTTTTATCCCATCTGATTCAAACATCATGGTGTCCCTCTTTAGATCAATGATAACATAGTTTTACGTATTCCCAAACAATTTTGAGTAGAGAAGGGTAGGGATAATTATCTCCCATGATTTCAATTACTTGAAAATCGGTTGTGGTTTTAACTCTTGCAATATCAATTTCCACATTTTCCAGCCTTCCTACTGGGAAAATGCGGTATTGGTTTTCCATTCTTAACTAGATGGGGGAATACACTAACTAGGGTTTTCACAAAGCTTCCCAGGTCTTTTTGGGTAGGATGTTGACATCAGATCCAAAATCTAGAATGACATATTTGAATTCAAAATCATCTAGTTGGGCTTCTAACCTAAATTCTTTCCTGTTCGCACCTTTCTTCTTTGTATTCTCTGGGTATTCTTCTCAGGGAGGTTGGTCCTTACTATGGATTCGAGGGTTTTGTCATTTCCTAGTGTTAGGTACAGGGTGTTTCTCAAATTCTCCATAAGTTGGTCATCCCCTAGGATATCAAAGAACACTTTAAGCCATAGATTGATTACGTTTTGAGACTGCTCAGGGTGACTCCTTGGAATTACAAAGTTTCTAGGTGTCGGTGGTGAGGTAGGGGCTTGCGCTAGTTTAGGTTGAAAGGTGACTTTAGGGGGATCCTCCATTATCTCTAGAGTAGGGATACTTTTAAATATTTCTATTGCATCTTTTAAGAACAACTTTTGTTTCAAAGGGTCATACCTGTCATCCTTGGGAACAACTTTCTGAATCTCGGGATGACTGTCTGCATCTGCCCCAGTTTTTTCTCCTCCATGAGTAATGATGTTTATCTTAGGTAGTTGTCCCTCAATTCCCCTTTTCAGTTATGATATTGTGATATTAGATCCTCTTTGACAAACCCGATCTTCCCATTTCGCAATCAGTTCTAGGTAGTCTTCGGTTGCGTGCCCATTATTTCTACAGTGAAAGAACCATGGTCATCTTGGGTGAGGGTAGTCTCTGGCTAAGTGGCCTTGTTCATTACAGTTGTAAAATCTTCTCGGCCTTCTTCCTCCATGTCTTCATCCTCTTAATCCACCTCCAAACCCACCTCCTTGACATCTGCCAGGTCCTTGGGGGGTTTCATTCATTATGAATGTTGTCTGATCTAATATGTCAGCAAGCGATTCCAACTCTCTACATTGATTTGTAGCATGGGTCATAGATGCACAAAACTCACAATATATTTTATTGGGAGAAGTCGTGTACTTCTGCATAATAGGACACTGCCTCATCGCATGCCCATGGGTTTGAAAAATATCACAATACTCAGTTGGATGAGATGTTTGAGTTCCTGGGAAGGTATGGTATAGCCCTGGTGTATGGAATGGTGGAGTCACAGATACTTGTGCAACTCCTCCCGTTGGTCCTAGAGAGTGTCCCATCGGATTTTGAGGAGGTCCCATTCCCCTCATGCGTGGAAATTCATTTTCCATATGCCCTTCTGTGTAGCATCCTGTGAACCAAACTTGAGGTTGTCCTAGTATTGGTATGGTTAATTATTGAATCTTCTCTGTTAGAACCGATATTTTTCCCTGGAGTTGCGAAAAATTTGCATCCACTTGAGGTTTGGTCACCCTCAGAGTCCCTGGATAACCTGCCATGCCTTCGATCTTCATCGACTGTTACAAGGCATCTGTTAAGGTGGCTATCCATTGTTGTGTTAGAGGAATCCTCATCAGAGGTAGTAATCCTTGAATGTACCATTCCCTCTAGTGATCCTTATGAATTGGATGCGCTAACCTCCCAATAAAATCTTTAAATTTATGACTGTACTCCCAAGAAAATTCTCCTTCCCTTTGTTGAATCTCCCACAACTCAGAGAGATCTTGTTGCTCTGAATGAGGTAGTTTTAATTCAACGATGAAATTCAAATGAACTTGGGCAAGGGTGAACGATTTTCCTTGCACCCATGGTTCAATAGCCTTCATGTACCATTTGAGAGCATGACCCCTCAAGGTAGTCTAAAACTATACTAACTTGCATCGAGAGTCCCTATGGATCTTTATATGGCTTCACATCTACATCATCATCCGCTTTAGCCCAAAACTCTCGGTATTGGGTGATTGATCCTCCCATATTTCTAGCCATTCCATGTCTCACTATTCCTATTAGAATGAAACCTAACGACCCTGGTTACAATATCCCAGGGGATCCCAATATCCTCCCAACGTTTACACTTACGGAATACGACTGACTAATTGACTACGATGGAATGGAAAAAACATAAGTAGGTGGTGTAGAATTTACCATGGGTATAGAGGACACCTGGGGAATGGGTGATTCAGGGATGGTTCCACTGACTTCTAGGCGTGTTTCTTTGATTTGGGGGGTCTCGTTTTCTTCCTATGGAGCAACCTTCTTGGCCTGATTCCCGATGTTTCCCAATATTCGGGATGAATCTTCTTGGTCTCCTGCAAGGTCCAGACCTACTTCATCTTCCCTTGCTTCTCTGAAATCCTCTTCTCATCCACCCACCTGGGGAATCCTTTCTCTCTATGCTTCTCTCTGTTGTAATCTTAGACTGGCCAATCTTTCTTGTCTTATTACCTTCCTCAACTCTTCCTTCTTTCTTTCATCTGTTCCTCTTGATCTGATTTCTTTCTGCAACACCTTTGACTGCTTTGCTGCTTTATTTACCTTTCCGCGCCACCACTTCTCAACTATGGTGGATCTCCTCAAGGCTCGCTCGTTTCTTGCATTATTTTATTGATCTTCCCTTATCCGTCAAAGAACACTTTCCCCTTCTCAGGTCATGATCCTACCCCAAAATCACCCTACCCCAAACATAGGTGTTTATGTTGCCATCTCAGTCGAGGGAATAGTTATCAACCTATCCTCCATCAAGAATTCTTTGATCCATAGGGGAATTTCCCTCAACAATATTCCATGTGCACCTTTCTTGAAAATTTCTTCCACCCATGAAAAACATTGGTGATTCTTAGCTGTGAATTCAATGATATATCTTTCCAGAGTCATGTTAACCCAAAAATCGACTACTTGCGTAATCTGGTGATCCAACCAATGAAGTGTTGCAATCTTCTATGTGTCCCATGTACAATTCTTCTTGATATGTTCTTTGAATTCTAGAGCTTCTTGTAGTCGATCTATCCAATGGAATAGTTCTTCTGGGAATTTTACCTAGAATATCTCATACTGGTCACTCGATCTTTTTGAGTAAAAGATAGAATCTCTTGTATCCTTTTCGCTTTTACCTCACAACTCTAATTCCTTCCATATAAATGCGTCACAATTTCGTTGCCACCTTTGCCAAATATCAGATCTATAGATCCGTAGAAGCATTCTCCTTATAGGTTCCCTTTTAAAACACAGGTCCTGAAAAGCAGAACCATTTTGTTAACGCAAAAGTGATTAGACGAGGGTCCTTCTCAAGTTACTAGTAAAAGGTACCAATGTAGTCTAGAGCACTGGTATTTTCATCTTCCCGGGAGGGAAGAAGTCTCACCCAAAGAGAAACTAAGATGAGTAAGAGAGGGAAGGGTAAGGATAATACTTAGACAAATCTTTGAAGTATCAAGATTCATTTTAGTCTTGTGCAAGGTAGATTAAACTTGTAGCAGTTCTGAACATTTCCTAATTGAGAATAAAGAAACAGAGTTGTGTCGCCATTCACAAGAAAGCAATTAAGCATATCAGACATAAAAGATAATAAAAAGTAGTATTCAAGAGAATTAGAAGACTAAATACACAAGATATATTCAAAATTTGGGTCTCCAATTGTATTAGCATATATCAGGTTCTTCTCAAAGCTTGAGTCACATATACAAGTAATTAGAGGATACTCCCCAACTAGTTTGACACAAGGTTATCTCAGTCCCTTGCTCTTTACAAGTCTACAATAATACAAAAATCTATTACATTGACAGTCTGGATCTTACCCAGATATCAAGATTCAACTCAACTAACAACTATGAGTAAACTAGAATCCGACTTAGACTCAATATCATTCATTCATTCAGTCACTCATCCTTAGCCTCTCACTATCCCTTCATTGGCCCTTAATTATCCCTCCCGCAACTGCACTGTGGCATTCCCATAGGATATCTTGTCTTTCATGATTCAAGACACATCTTCTGAGGATGTTGTCTAGTCCTCATTTGTAAAGTTGTCCTGCAATCAATTGATAGTCTATTGCGTGAACCACCATATGTCGTTTTTGGGTTGTAGAGTAAGTTTCTGGGAAAGTCTCTGTACTGAGGAAGACAACAATGTCTTCAAGATACTCTGGGATGGCCTCAATTTGGAACAAGTCCACATCTCGGAGCTGATCATCCATTGCTCCACCACTTTCCCTTGACTTTGACTTGGAAAGGTGATCTGGACCCACATTGCATCTTCCTAGTTTGAAAACTACTTCGAATGAAAAATATTGAAAGAGTAGTAGCCACCTGCAAATCCTTCCTTCAAGTATTGGTTTATTGACTAGGTACTTCAACGCAGAGTGGTCAGTAAAAAAATTGAAATGAGAGCTTAAGAAATAGTGTCTAAACTTTTGTAATGCATAAATAATAGCTAGACCTTCCCTTTCGGTGGTTGTGTAGTTAGAGTGGTCAGTAAAAAAATTGAAATGAGAACTTAAGAAATAGTGTCTAAACTTTTGTAATGCATAAATCATAGCTAGACCTTCCCTTTCAGTGGTTGTGTAGTTACGTTCGTCCTGTGAAATTTTTCAGCTGGCAAAGTAGATAGGGTGGTCCATATTTCCTTCCCCTGGTTGTGCTAAGATGTCTCCCAGGGAAATTCCTGATGCATCCACATGTACATGGAATTCAATTTCCCAATTGGGAAATATAAAGATAGGTGCAATACTTAGTTTTTCTTTGAGAATGTCGAATTCTTTGTCACACTCTGGTGTCCACCGAAATAGTTCAGACTTCTTTACCATTTTTTCTAGTGGTGCGATGATATTTGCATATCTTCTGATAAACCTGTGGTAATATCCTGTCTGTCCAAGTGTAGAGAACAACAGTTTCACACTTGTAGGTGGAGACATGTTCAGAATAACCACAACTTTAGCTGGGTCTACCAAGACTCTTACTCTTCATACAATATGGCCTAGCAGATTTCCACGTGGTACACAAAAGATGCACTTTCTTAGATTCAGAGATATCTACAATTCACGACATCTATCAAACATTAACCGGAGTAGCCCTACATGTTCTTTTAACATGCTGTATATTGTCCAATTGTCCATGTAGACCTCGACAAACTTGTGGATGAACTCTCGAAATGTTGCTATCACAATTGGAGAGAAGAATGTAGGGGAATTATTCGAGCCAAAGGGAATTACATTGTATGTGAATGCCCCCCATTCGGTGATGAATTCGGTCTTCTTGTTGTCTTCTTCCGAAATTCTGACTTGGTGATATCCCGAGAATTCATCTATAAATGAATAAGATTCATTTTCCACAACCTAATTTAACACTTCATCATTGAAAGGTGTCGGAAATGGATTGTGCACACATGCAAAATTCAAACTTTTGTAATCCACACAGACCCAAATTTCTTCTGTATATTTCTTTCTCTAGATAACTATGGGGCTAATCCACTCTGCTTATTCAATTGGGAAAATAAGTCCCGTGACTAACATTTTTTCCACTACCTTCTTGAACTTCTCTTTTATTTTAAGATTAAGGAGGTATGGTTTATGATTCATGGGTCTTGAGTCGCGTTTCAACTCAATCTTCATTTCTCCCATGGTTCCTTTTATACCTTTTAGTTCTGAGAATGTTTTCGGAAACTGGTCCTCATATTCGCGCAACAGGATGTGTACTTCATTCATAGTTTTCTCATCCCTGTAATATCCTATAGAAGTTATATTAGGATGCTCTATACTCCCTATATTAACTTTCCACCACTTTAGTGGATGGTTGTAGGAGCTACAGGTGTGATTAGGTATAGTATCCTGAATCTCTCTACTGCCTTCCGTATTAGTTTTTTCCAGGTCTTTATCAACTTTACGACAAGATACAATATCATATTAGATTCAAGACTCAAACTAGACTAAAGCAATTGAACATGGTCAACAGATATTACTGGAATTGATCTCTTTTTGAAAATGTCAGTAAAAATCATCTCTTTGATTCTTTGAAGGACTATGTTAAGCTTAGGGTACTTACTTGTAAAGGAGAAGTCCTCGAAAAATTGGTCCTGTAAGGTCTGTTAACAACGTGTTTGTCTTCTAGTTTCTTCATGCATATAACATGATTTTGGGATTGGACCTAGTGAGTGGAAGAATACTTGAACCCATAGGTGAGAGGGTACTTCCGCAAATTTCCACTGCTTTAAGCAATGCTTACTATGCACTTTAAGGTTAGACTGTCCATCGAACAATTGTGCATCTTGAAAATCTATATTCATCTCTTCTTTCAGTTGATACCTACTTTGGAATCGACATCAGATGGCATGCTTCGTGTTTTCCCACTCCATAATCAAGGCTTTATGAGTGGCACACCATCTAGCAGGGGTATGTTGCAAGGCTAATTCCATAACAAAGATCCTTTGATCGTCACTATTTTCTCTTCCATGTTGGCAAGAAAACTGTGTAGCTCTGAGGTACCATCGTATGTCGGGTGTTCTTTGATCACAGTTACAATCCATCTCATTTCTCTGATAGTTGTGCATCGTCTTGAGAATCGTTCATATAAGCCTTATTGGAAACTGTCAAATGCTAATTCTGAATCCTCGTCAACATATTATATTCTTCTCCAACTTATCGAACCATCTACAATGGGATTTATGTAATTTGGTCTTGTTCCTACTCTTATGGTGTATAATTGGTCAAGAGAATATGATTCCATATTGTTGTCCACTGGTTAAGTGTATCTAGGCCCTAAATATGGATCTAAGGATTGAACTAGTTTTATCTCATCTGCTTCAAATGTCATGGTGTCCCTATTTAGATAAATGATAGCATAGTTTTCTTATGCCCAATTAATTTCGAGTAGAGCAGGGTAGGGTCAATCCTTATCTCCCATGATTTCAATTACTCCCAGGAATATTCTCCTTCCCTTTGTTGAATCTCCTGCAAATAAGAGAGATATTGTTTATTTGATTGAGGTAGTTTGAATTCGACGATGAACTTCAAATGAACTTGGGAAAGCATGAACACTTGTCCTTGAACCCCTGGTTTAATAACCTTCGTAACATTTGAGAGCACGACCCCTCAAGTGTTAGAAAAAACAGGACCACGGAGCAATAAAATAAAACAAATGTGGAAAAAAAACACAGAAGATACACAATACAATAGAGACACAGATTTATGTGGTTCACCCAATGTGGGCTACGTCCACTAGAGAAATTGCCAGGTCCTTCCTTTATTATTATCCAGCATATGAAGGGATACAACCTACAACAAACCCACTGTAACTTCCTCTTCTTTCTCTCACAATATCCTATCTCAGAATACAATATTCACCATCAACCATAGCCGCAATACATTTCCCTCATAAAAGAGGGTTGCCTTCTAGGGAAAAAACCCTAACATAATCTCTACCGTTAGATCTGTGACCTTATAATGAACGGTCCAGATTTACAATGAAATTACAATATACATTTACAAGGCAATTTTTCCTTCAGGGGCTTTGCCCCCAAACCCCCATCGGGGGACGCTTCCCCTGAACCCCTGCTGGGGGCCCGCTTACCCCCAGATCCCCTAGCCAGGGGGATAGCTCCCCCGGACCCCGCAGAGGGGGTAACCCCCCTCTGCACTCCCCCACGTGGAAGAGTGTACATACTTATGGGGTGTAAATACTTCATGGGGTATAAACACGACTAAAATCAAGGACCTCTAAATTAGGAAGATAATCAGGCTCCACAACCAAAATCAAGGTAGTCTAAAACTCTTCTAACCTATTTGCATCGAGAGTCCCTATGGATCTCCAGATGGCTTCACATAAGAACCAATGATTCTCTACATCCTCATCCCATTTAACACATAACTCTGGGTGTCGAGTGATCGAGCCTCCCATATTTCCTTCCATTCTGGGTCTCACTGTTCATATTAGAATGAAACCTAATGGCCCTGGTTGAAATATGCCAGGGGATCCCAATACCCTCCCAGTGTTTACACTTAAATACAATGACTGAGCAATTGACTGCAATGGAACATAAATAGCATAAGTAGGCGGTGTATAATTTACCATGGGTATAGAGGACACTTGGGGGACGGGTGATTTGGGGCTAGTTCCACTAACTTCTGGGTGGGTTTCTTTGATTTTGGGGTCTTGTTTTCTTCCTTTGGAGCAGCCTTCTCGGCCTGATTCTTGATGTTTCTCTATATTTGGGTTGAATCTTCTTGGTATCCTGCAAGGTCTAGACCAACTTTGTCTTCCCTTGCTTCTCCAAATTCCTCTTCTCATCCACCCCCTTGGGGAATCATTTCTCTCTGCGCTTCTCTCTGTTGTAATCTTAGACTGGCGAGTCTTTATTGTCTTCTTACCTTCCTCAACTCTTCCTTCTTTCTTTCATCTGTTCCTCTTGATCCGATTTCTTTCTACAACACCTCTAAATGCTTTGTTTCTTTCTTTACCTTTCCATGCCACCACTTCTCAACTATGGCGGCTCTCCTCAAGGCTTGATTTTTTCTTGCGTTCTTTTCTTGATCTTTCCCCATCTTTCAAAGAACCCTTTCCCCTTCTCAGGTCATTATCCTACCCCAAAATCACCCTGCCCCAAGAGTAGGTGTTTAGGATGCTATCTCAGTTGAGGGAATAGTTATCATCCCCTCCTCCATCAATAATGCTTTGATCCATAGGGAAATTTCCCTCAGCAGTCTTCCACGTGCACCTTTCTTGAAAATTTATTTCGCCCATGAAAAAGATTGGATATTCTCAGTAGCAAATTCAATGATATATCTTTCCAGAGTTGTGTTAACCCAGAAATTGAGTGCTTGCGTAATCTGGTGATCCAACCAATGAAGTGTTGTGATCTTCTCTGTGTCCCACATACATGTCTTCTTGACACGTTATTTGAATTTTGGAGATTCTTGTAAACAATCTATCCAATGGAATAGTTCTTCCAGGAATTTTACCCAGAATATCTCATACTGGTCACTCGATCTTTCTGAGTAAAAGATAAAATCTCTTGTAGCCTTCTCACTTTTACCTCACAACTTCTATTCCTTCCATATAAAAGCCTCACAATTTAATTCCCACCATTGCCGAATATCATATCTATAGATCTGTGGAAGCATTCTCCTTACAGGTTCCCTTTTAAAACACAGGTCCCAACAACATAACCATTTTGTTGGTGCAAAAGTGATCAGACCAGGGTCCTTCTCAAGTTACCAACAAAAGGTACCAATGTAGTCTAGAGAGCTGTCATTTTCATCTTCCCAAGAGGGAATAAGTCTCACCCGAAGTGCAACCGAGATGAGTAAGAGAAGGAAGGGTAAGGAGAATACTTAGATAAATCTCTGAAGTATCAAGATTCATGTTAGTCTTGTGCAAGATAGATTAAACCTGTAGCAGTTCTGAACATTTCCTAACTAAGAATAAAGAAACAAAGTTGCATCACCATTCACAAGAAAGTAATTAAGCATATCATATATAAAATATAATACAAAGTAGTATTCAAGAGAATCAGAAGACTAAATACACAAGATATATTCAAAATTTAGGTCTCCAATTGTATTAGCATATATTAATTTCTTCTCACAACTTGAGTCAGATATACAAGTTATCAGAGGATACTCCCAACTAGTGTGAGACAAGGTTATCTCAGTCCCTTGCTCTTTCCAACTCTACGATAATACAAAACTCTATTACATTGACAATCTAGTTCTTACCCATATCTCAAGATTCAACTCAACTAACAACTATGAGTAAACTAGACTCTGACTTAGACTCAATATCATTCATTCATTTAGTCGCTCGTCCTTAGCCTTTCACTAGCCCTTCATTATCCATTCATTATAGATATCACAATCATATTGATCCCATATATATAATCCCATCTAGGTTTTCTGGTTGAGAACCCGAGAGTTCTCTCTTCTTCTTGATCTTGTTGCAAATTCTTTCCTCAAAACTAATGTTGCACTATACTTCCAACCCCTTTCTGTTTCTTCCTTTAGTTTCTTTTCTAGCTCCTAAGCAGCTTGCACAACTTTTGTTCATCAAAATGAAGCTGCAACATAACTTGCACAACTTCTATTCATCAAAACGAAGGGCCCAACAATCCACTATGTTTTTTATTATTAAATAAGGTCCACTAGGTAGTTAACATGTCTCACCAAAGAAGGTCCACTAGTTATTTAGGAGCTGGTTATTATTAGGGTTCTTTAGCTAGATATAAATAAGAATGGAGTCATCCTTATGGAGCATGTATTAAAGTATATTGTATTGGATCTTATCTTACAAATGAATAGGAGTTGATCATTCCATAAAAGAATCATTATATGGTGTTGCCCTATCTTAAGGTTTTTTTTATAGAATAATGTGTTCAACATTTATGAATATATTATTTGTTATTCAATTTTAGGGGTTAAGGATCATAACTAGTGGTATTGGAGCTCTTTCTTGGGCCAAAAAGGAATGATTTTTATTTTTCTATTTTGCACATTTTCAAATGGAAATATAGGTCCATAACAATCAAATCCATTCCTAAATATTTCTATGTACAATTTGAAAAAACTAATTGCATATCTAAGTTCCTCTTGAAAAAACACACAATTTGGAAAAATAATAATTCAAATTGGAGTTTGAGAAGTGAAGATATTACTGATTTAAAATAATTTATTCTATGGTTTCTCTTTGTTATGATCATGACTTTATTCTTTCTATTGAAAAGTAGATAACTTTTGATAGATTACCAATATTGAAGCCAAACCAAATATAGGTGAAAGAGCACTCCAACAACTTCAATTTGACATATTATATGATATATGTATGAGCCATATTGAGGAAGTTACAACAATTTCAATTCACCACCTCAAAACTTTAGCTCTCATTCTTACAATGGATTATGTAATTTTACATGGATATATTAGCTCCTATCATTGAGGAATATCCAAGGTTATATGTAGATTATGTGGAATAAGACCCTCATGTAATTTTTCTTGAACTTGCTATGGAATATGAAGAGCATATCCAACAATGGTTAATCAAAGTAGATGATTTTTCACAACCTCAAGTAATTCATATAGAGAGACTCCTTCTAGAGTACATAGCATTAAAATATAAGAAGCCTATGAAGCAATACAAAGGTTGAAACTTTAGAGACATATTGAAGAGGAAAATACAAGAGACATATGTGCATAAGGTGATTTAGACTAGGATTTTGATGAATGGTATATAGATAGTTGTAATATCTAGGATGATAACTAATTTTGACTTCTCTTTGATAACCTTACTCCACCATATGAAGAGAACATGATTGAAGGAAGTTAGAAGTTGGTTATGACTACCAATTTTTAACATGCATATTCTCTAGTGATAATGTTCCTTGTAGATTCACATTTGACATTTTACAGCTATGTAGATGATCTTTTCGATGTGGATTATTTTAATTATTTGGATCCACATGACCATGGTGGGAATTTGGATCATAATACCTACCCATTCATTAACCTTAGGTGTCATTAGTTGGGAGTTGGCATGAAAACTTGGACATGGGACCCAGGTTGTGGATGAGATTCTTGGATTAGTTCAACATTGAGGTTAGTACGTGTGCATGGGTCCCATGCTTATGGATGAGCTTCCAATACTACTTCAGTGTTTTGGTCAACACTTGTACATGGTTTCCAAGTTTATGGATGGGAATATTAGACTAATTTAGAACTATCTCCGACCATTGTACATGGATTGCAAACCATTGTACATGGGACCTGTTAGCACTCCATAAATCTGTTTGGCTGATAAACAAACGACGAAGGTAACTTTGTCAACCAACTTTGAGGCCCAAAACTAGCCTTTCGGACATGGAGAGGGCTCTCTCGGGAGACTTTGTCTCTGCACGGGATATGGATTTAAAGCAGTGGCTATATTTTAACACCTTTGATATAATGGGTTCTGGTTACATTGGTGCAAGAAAATAATATGTGGGCTATGGAGTCGATTCGAGGAAACAACATAAACATATGACTCAGTGACTGAACCTTGAGAGGATAAAGGCTAAGTGAGAAACAGTCTTCAGTGAAAAATGGTAATGTGTGGCAAATAGAAAATACAGGAAGTAACTCAGAGCATCGCTGCAGGTGAATTCAGAGCTAGGTTTTAGAGGAAAACATTTTGTCTAAGTGGCGCGAACAAGGGGCGTTGCGCAACAAATACACAGGTTCCAAAATTCATTCCGAAATAGAAAGAAAAGATATGGAAAAAGATAACAGGAAGTACATACACAAGAAAGGGAAAACAATACATCCAATTCCTACAATTAGAATCTTTTCATCAAAGTTATAGGACTTTTGCATTAAGTTTCGGTAGAACTCAAATTACATACAATAGCTATTGTCTATACCAATTTTTCCAACCAACCTGGCTTACATCAAAAATATCAAATATATAAACGAGGGTGCCACTTGGGATACCCTACTCTTCTAACTGTTATCCCTACAAACTAGGGAACCACATGTTCTCTGTTACAAAACTCTTCGCATGATGTTTTCCAAAAATAGACAAAAGGTACATCTAGCTACGTCATGATCGTCGTAATCTGCCACGGGGATTCAGTTATCGATCAGGTATTTGGGTGGAAAAGTGTCTGTCAGAGTCCCGCTGTCTACCGTAATCGATTTGGTTTTCTTTCGCGTGCTCATCCTACTGGGGGGGTGTGCACGGAAAGTGGATGTAGATAGTCACAACCGTTATAAAAATGACAAAATGTCTTGGGCGATGTTTCCTTAAAAAATTGTCAATATTTCCTTCTGTCTGTGAATACAGGGAAAAACTTGGCTAATATTTTTTCTTCTTCTCACTGGCGAGAGCTGCGCGGGCTATCCCTTTGACCACTTCACCTTCTCTGGAGTGTCTGGAATGCCTTTATTCCGAAATCCGTTGTGCTTCGTGCAGCTGTACAATCATATCTTTCACTTCCTGGAGTTGTCTTTTGAGCCACATTATGTTCCCTTTGCGACCTCATGCTGCTGATGCTTCCGTGATATTCGTCCCCAAATGTTGTCTCAGCTCCCTGTTTTCTTGGTATAGTTTGACAATGAATAGCTTCGCTTGTTTCAACTGCTGAGCTGTCTCTTGATCATTTGAACCTATGTCATCCATCCTCCTCGTTCTGCTCCCACTTTCTTGGCTGGTGCCTTCCAAAGGCTCCAGGTGAATGACATACATAAGTAATTGTTCAACTATCAGTCGTGCGTGCGGCTCATCTGAGATTCGAATTTCCTCAGCCTCCTTTTTCTTCTTTGGTCTGCCCCTTCTCCGAGGTATACGCTGTTGGGGAAACAAGGCTTCTACTTCCCTTCCTTCCTGCATAGATCCTTCCACTCCAAATTTTGTGCGATGTGATGTCGTCGTCCCCATGGGTGAAAGGAAAAACCCCATTTTATCTTTGGGGACGCCTGATGCGAGTGAGAATGAATCCCAATCACACTTAGGATCGGGTCTGGCAATCCTACCACTACATGTACCCTTTTTCTTGATATGAAAGGTCTCCATGGCATGATCGGTATGTGTCTTTCACACAGTATATTTAGCGAATGCCTAAAACAGAGAATTCAATCGATCTGGGACTACGAGAAAAGCTACAGACACAACCTGAATCTGATTTCGTGGACATAATGGGTGTAGAAAATATGGGATTTATTACAGCTCGGACGGAAGGAAGAATCATGCCAAAGAATAGTGAATTCATGGTGACTAGATGTTGTGAATCGAACAACAGATCTTCCATAACACATCCCTAAATGAAAGGTACTCGTGATAAGTCTTGCAGGGCATACGTGATGCAAACACCATGATGTTTTACTCGTTCGACCCTCATGATGAACTAATAATAGCTGCAACACTTGCCGACACGACTTCCATTAACTTCTTGACTCGACCTGGGGCACGTAAAGACTAACTTTGAGAGGACCCAACTCTTTGGGAATGACATGCCCGTACTTTTTACGTATGCTTCAACTCTGACACCCCTCCCTGTTTCCAAGGGCCAACTGACCACTTACTGATTTAGACCCTTTCATTTTTACATACCTGACTTCACATGCTTGGATGCATGGGTCACAACATGACTAAAAACCGACTCTAAATGGAAATAAAAAATGCCAGCACTAACAACTGGCTCCAACGGGGATGTTATCCTCCTCGCAAGATAGAAAATAACAATAGACCAGGTGCCTGACCATTGGGCCTTATTTCGACTCTTTGGCACTGTAGTATGAAAAACAAAACACAACCTAAACCTATCGACGCAGCTTCTAAAGACTCATCATAAACTTAGGGCCTTCACTTCGGGATTCAATTTTCTGCTGACCTACCGACTCGATGCAAAAATAAAATGACTATATACAATGACAATTGACTTAAATAGATTTTATTTCATTAGATAATTCTTGAGGAACATGCTGTTTATAGGCCCCCAACCAAGGCATTCTACATTTAATCCTTCTAGGAAATAAGAATTGTTCCCACAATATGTGTTGATTTTGAATGGACCTGTCCAAAGGTGGTCGAACTTTATGTGCTTCCCTTTATCTTCATTCCTTGTGTCCCATATTAGCAACCAACTCCCCTATTTGAAAATATTCCTGCTTAGAATGCTTGTCGAAATATTTCTTCATCCTCTCCTGATGGAGCTGTGATCGATTATACACCTGTTCCCTCGCCAACTGCGTGTGAATTAGCTGATTTATTCTTCTCTGCACATCATTTAGATCAAATTCCTTCTCTTGCAACAAATTTCTGACGGGTGGCCCTGGTGAGGTAGGGAAGATTGTGTCTGCATCATAAACGATCTGAAGGGGTGACGTTGATATGGAATTCTTGGTGGTAACCCGATCTACCCACAACGCATAGATAATATTTTTGTGCCAAGCTTTCTTGTTGTCTTGCATGAGTCTTTTGATGATCCTGGTTAGGATCTTATTTGAGGATTCTTCTAACCCGTTTCCTTGTCGATAGTACACAGTGGAATGCTCCAGGGTTATATTGTAATCCTATTTTATTTTTCCATCCTTTTGGACTTGAATACGGTTGTGTTGTCTGTTATGATCTTGACAAGGCATCCAAATCTCGACAAAATGTTTGTCTCCAGAAATTGGATGATGACTGCATCGGTAGCTTGCTTCGTGGGGTTGGCTTCTATCCATTTCATGAAGTAGTCAGTGGCCATGAGTATCCACTTGTGCTGTGTGGAGGATGGAGGGTTTATTTCCCCTATGAAATCCAGACCCCATTGCATGAAAGGTGCTTCAACTGATATCAGCTTTAGTGGCAAGGGTTGCAACTTTATTCTCCCGCCGAAAATCTGACATTCGTGGCAACTGGAGACCTCTTTATACAAGTCAGTGAATATTGTAGGCCAGTAGTAACCTTCCCTCATGATTTTGTGCGTGGTTGTTTTCCAGTATTGGTGTCCTCCGCAATCACCTTTGTGAAATTCTTGTATGGCTTGCTTCGCATCATTTTCCAGCAAACAACTCAACAATATTCCCCCAGGGTACTTCCTGTAGAGTGAGTTGTCCAGGATGCAGAACTTAACTGCTTTAAGCATGAGAAATCTAGACTTAGTCTTACTTACGCCCAGAGGGGCCTAAATATTCTCCAAAACATAGATGATGTCTGCATACCACGACGAATCGATGAACTCTTGAGATACATGCGCATTCATTTCTTCTTGAGGACATTCCGACATATCAACATTGAAATTCATCCCCATAGCGTCGTAGTCCGACTGCACCATTAAATTCACAAGGCCTTGACCTTTGATCAATTTTGTAGGCTTGATCTCAAGATCACATTCCAGCATGGCCGCTATCCACTTGCCTCTTCTCCCTTCAGGGTCTAGTTGAGTTAGGATATCCTTTACCGAGTTGTTGGGTACACAAGAAATGACATGGGAGTGCAATATGTATGTCTTGAACTCTTTCAAATCTTTGACTAAGGCGTATGCTTGTTTTTCCATAATGTCGTACCTTGGTGAAGCTTCGCGTAGCATCCAACTGAAATAGGCTATCAGTTTCTCGAAGCTCTGCTCGTCTTTCTGCAATAGCACACTGACAATAGTGTGTTCTAAGGCGAATGAAAACAAGATGAAATCTTTTGTAAAGTCTGGATTGGCTAGCACAGGTGTAATTTCCCCGACCATCAAATCCACTACCGGGAA
>ML780367.1:138090-164028 GCA_009831015.1 Picea engelmannii | reverse complement strand
TATATATATATATCTCTCTATATATATATATAACATGCATATTTAATGAAAATTAATCAAACAATACTGAGTAATCAAAGGATTACTGCTAACATACATAAATAATGGAATTAACAGTAATTCATAATTGAAACAGAATACATGATACATTTCAAAGACACAGACATGCATCACATATAAATTAATTACATAATTAATACTTATCTTTTAACTGGAATAATACCACCAACTGTGTGCAGAACTTCCATGAACCTCCCAGCCTTAGACTGCGTTTCTCATCACTCTCCGCAGTAGGTCACCCCTGAGATGGGACTAAGCTCCACTGGGAAAGGGAATCCTAGGCTAGGCAAGGTCAACAGGATGACACATAGTTTATGAGGATGAATTCTCTCCCAGGAGCCACTTATGCCCACTTCTCACAAAATCTCATTCCCCACATGCCTGTCCCACCCCAGAAGTATATACCTTCACTTTCACACTTGTCATGTCATGAACTTTTAGATTGACGTAGAATGAAGATATGTCCTCAGTATCACTCGTCTCCCCAATGCGCCGACCAAAAAGATTAGCAGGGTGATCGTCTTGTATATTCAAAGTATCGGGGGTCCCTCCCATTTTCAAAATTTTAATTATATTCTCTCGATACTCGCCCTTTCTGATGAGTTCATTGAACAGGGCAGAGATTTTGATTTTATCCACTTCATTCTCAAAATTAAAGGGAGGACAAACTTTCTCTACCTCTTTTCCACTTGCTTCTCGACTTATGCTGGGATTTTTCTTCGGGGCCTCTTCCTTCGACTTTGCCTTCTCCATCGCATTCTTGGTATCTATGTCTGGCCTCGGTTGGATTGTGGAAGGGGTGCCCGCCGAAGGTTTCTTCACGGGATTTGCCTGCTGAGGCTCGGTAGACGCTTCCTTGCTCCTGAGGTCGTATCCTTTTTGAAACTGCATGATGGCATTATGGTAACCCTTTCTGAACTCTTTCGTATCCTAGGACAACGTGTCATCAATTTCCCCAATCCATGCATCATCCGTCTCCAGCATAAATCGTCATTTCTGCTCATGTACCGATCATGTTCGCTCTTTGTCAAAAATACAGACGAGTTCTTGTCATCGCAGCAATGCATTTGTTCTTCGAACATCTGGTTGAAGACTTTGTCTGCGTAGTTTTTTTGGAAAGGAGGGATTGTATATTGGTCGCCTTGATATCTCTGCACCCTCTGTCTAATCTGAGGGGCTTGACCCCTCGTGAGGTTATGATTCTTGGGATGAGGGTCCTTCTATTCCCGAGCAATGGGTTTGTTTCCCACAAACATTTTCTCCATCATATTCTCCATGGTTCTCATCATTAAGTCAAATTTGTCATCTACGGATCTTGATGTTTATGGTTGCGCGTCTCCTTGGGGCCTCTTCTCGCCTTTGTTGAATCTTGGTTTGATCTTCCCCAACACCATCATATTCACGTCGACCTCGATCGCATTCCTCATTATCGCATCTAGGCTTACTGATCTTCTCTCTCTCAACAACAAGGAGAAATCATTGTCGAAAGAGTCGGCGTAACACAATTGCACAACTCCGGGGGGTGGCTTGACTTCTACAGTAATCGAGTTACACACATTCATGAAACGGGATGAGAATTCTTGCATCGTCTCGTCTGATGCCTTCTTCATATTATTGTATTGTGTTAACAATTGCAGAGGGTTTTTCTTGTCTCCCCATTTATTAATGAAAGACGTCTCAAACGCGGTGAACTCTCGAATGCTCGCGGGTGGGAGGGATTTGAACCATTTCCTCACCTCCCTCGAAAGGATCTGCATGAATAACCTCATTTTCTCATCTGCATAGTCTACCTCCTCTTGGTCGACAAATTCGTTGAACCAATCCAGATGTTTCTGGGCTGATACATCCCCTTCAGAGTCGTAGAGCTTGATCCTCTGGCAGTAATTTTGGGGCAAATAATGAAGTTGGGCGAGAAGAATGAGGGGAGAGAATCTAGCGGCCATGGGTCTAGGAGGGCTTGGGACTTGAGGGCTTGGGACTTGAGGTATGTTATTAGACACTAGGGCTTGGAATCTCTTCTGGTCTAAAACTATGTCATCCAAGCTGGTTTCCGACTTAGACCTAAACAAGGTTTGCTCAAATAACTCGTCAAAATCTAGGTCATCAATGCTTTGCGCGTCGTCTTTAGGTAAGGATAGGCTTTTGTCTAGGAAATAGAATGGGTCTAGTGCTTGCTATCTAGTCTTGTGCATAATCTTCTTGGGCTTGTACACAGGCTCTGTAGGGTTCGGGTAAGGATTTTCTCTAGTATAGATTGTCTTCGGAGCCAGGGTTCCTAAATTGCGCTAATTTATGCTACTGGTCTTTTTGACTGGAGTCACCATGGTAAAGGTTTCAGCTGGTATAGATGTTTGTCCCTCTATTACCCTCAGGGGTCAAACTGCAATGTTAGTCATTCTCCCAAGGAAAATCTATTCAATTTCGTCCCCGACAATGACGCCAGAATGTTAGCACTCCGTAAATATGTTCGACTGATAAAAAAACGAAGAAGGTAAATTTTTCAACCAACTTTGAGGCCCGAAACTAGCCTTTCGTACCTAGAGAGGGCTCTCTCGGGAGACCCTCTCTCTGTGTGGAATATGGATTTAAAGAAGTGGCTAGATTTTAACACCTTTGATATAATGGGTTCTGGTTACATTTGCGCAAGAAAATAACACGTGGGCTATGGATTCGATTCGAGGAAACAATGGAAACAAATGACTCGGTGACTGAACCTTGAGAGGATAAAGGCTAAGCAAGCAACAATCTTCAGTGAAAAATGGTAATGTGTGGCGGATTGAAAATACAGGAAGTAACTCAGAGCACCGCTGCGGGTGAATTCAGAGCTAGCTTTTAGAGGAAAACGTTTTGTCTAAGTGGCGCGAACAAGGGGTGTTGTGCAACAAATCCACAGGTTTGAAAATTCATTCTGAAATAGACATAAAAATATATGGAAAAAGATAACAGGAAGTACATATGCAAGAAATGGAAAACAATACATCCAACTACTACAATTAGAATCTTTTCATCAAAGTTACAGGAATTTTTCATTAAGTTTCGGTAGAACTCAAATTACATACAATAGCTACTGTCTATACCAATTTTTCCAACCAACCTGGCTTACATCGAAAAGACCAAATATCTAAATGAAGGCGCTGCTTGGGCTACCCTACTCTTCTAACTGCTATCCCTACAAACTAGGGAACTGATTGTTCTCTGTTACAAAAATCTTCGCATGACGTTTTCCAAAAATAGACAAAAGGTTCATCTGGCTACATCATGATCGTCGTAATATTCCACGGGGATTCGGTTGTCGATCAGGTATCTGGGTGGACAAGTGTATGTTAGAGTCCCTCTATTTGCTATAACGGATTTTGTTTTTTGTTGCGCGCTCATTTTACTGGGGGGAGTGTGCGCGGAAAGTGGCTATAGACAGTCACGACCGTTATAAAAATGGAAAAATGTCTTGGGTGATGTTTCCTTAAAATTTTTTCAAGATTTGCCTTCTGTCTGTGAATACAGGGAAGAACTTGGATAATATTATTTCTTCTGCTCATTGGAGAGAGCTATCCCTTCGGCTGTTTCACCTTCTCTGGAGTGTTTGGCATGCCTTTCTTCTGACATCCGTTGTGCTTCGCGCAACTGTACAATCGTATCCTTCACTTCCTGGAGCTGTCTTTTGAACCACGTCGTGTTCCGATCACAACCTCGTGCTACTGATGCTTCCATGATCTTCGTCACCAGCTGTTGTCTCAACCCCCTATTTTCTTGGTACAGTTCAACAATGGCTAACTTTACTTGTTTTAACTGCTAAGTTGTCTCTTGATCATTTGAATCTATGGCATCGATCCTCCTCATTCTTCTCCCACTTTCTCAGCAAGTGCCTTTCAAAGGCTCCAGGCGGACGACGTGCATAAGTAATTGTTCAGCTATCGGCCGTGCGCACGACTCATCTGAAATTCGAATTTCCTCAGCCTCCTTGTTCTTCCTTGGTCTTCCTCTTCTCCAAGGTATATTCTGTTGGGGAAACATGGCTTCTGCTTCCCTTCCTTCCTGCGCAGTTCCTTCCACTCCAAATTTTGTGTGGTGTGATGTCGTCATCCCCGTGGGTGAAAGGAAAACCCCCTTTTTATCTTTGGGGATGCCTTCTGCGAGTGAGAACGAATCCCAATCACTCCGAGGCTTGGGTCTGGCAATCCTGCCACTATGTGTACCATTTTTCTTGTTCTGAGAGGTTGCCATGGTGCGCTCGGTATGTTTCTTGTGCACATTATATTGATCGGATGCCTAAAATGGAGAATTTGATTGATCTGGGACTACGAGAAAACTTACAGACACAACTTGAATCTGATTTCGTGGATAGAATGGGTGTAGAAACTCTGGGATTTATAACATCTCGGACGAAAGGAAGAATCATGCCAAATAATAGTGAATTCATGGCGACTAGATGTTGTGAATCAAATCACAGATCTTCCATAACACATCCCTGTGTGCAAGGTACTCGTGATAAGTCTTGTCGGGAATACGTGATGCGAACACCACAATTTTTTACTCATTCTACCCTAATGATGAACTGATAATAGTTGCAACACTTGCCGAAACGACTTCCATTAACTGCTTGACTCGACTTAGGGCACATAAAGACTAACTTTGATAGGACCCAACTCTTTGGGAACGACATGCCCGTACTTTTTACGTATGCTTCAAATCTGACACCCCTTCCTGTTTCCAAGGGCCAAACGACCACTTACTAATTTAGACCCTTTCATTTTTACATACCTAAGTTCACATGTTTGTACACATGGGTCACAACGTGAGTAAAAACCAAGTCTAAATGGAAAGAAAAAATGGCGACGCTAACAGGACCCTAGTTCCTTATACTACTTAACATTGTACTCAACACCTATACATGGCACCCTGGTTTATGGTTGTACATCCTCACTACAAGCATTGAGGGAAACACTTTTTGAAGGGGGGTGGAGTTTTGGGATCCTCCCTATGGGTGTAATGGGAGTAAAAAGGGTTGATTAGACTAATAATAGTGTAGTATGGTGGCCATTGAAAATAATGTGGAAACAATCCATTATGTTTGTTATTATTAAATAAGGCTCACTAATTAGTTAGTATTGAATAAATGTAGTGTGGACTCATTAAATACGATCCACTAGAGAGTTAGGAGGTGTTTATGATTAGTGTTATTTATCTAATATATAAACATGTATGGATTCCTCCTTTTAGAGCATGTATTGGAGTATACTATATTAGATCTTAGCTCATTAGGAGGTTGCCTCGTTGAAGATGAAAGTGAACATGAGTTGATATTTTCATAAAAAGTATCATTATATGGTGTTTCCCTATCATAAGGGTTTTGATATAGAATAAATTGTTGAGCATTTTTTCATATTTCATTTTTTATTCAATGTTATGGTTTAAGTATCATAACATCCTCCACTAGTGTTCCAACATTGAACTAGAACCTCCTATCTCTCAACATATTCCATATCTTTGTAGACTTCACCCTATTTCCTTTCTTAACCATATTGACTTATTATCACTTGGTCATACAGTAAGCATATGATATTTCTTAACATATTTTCTTGGATCAAATTCTTTTGTAGCCTTGTTATAAGAAGACCCCACATAATTTCATCAATAGTAGGGACCCTTTGTTTCAAGTAATCATCCATGATATAAGGCCACTAATTAGTATCATAGCTAGTGTATGACTCTTGTCTTGTTTAATTTTGGCCAAAAATAACCTTTTGGCATCACCTTATCAACTATAGACACATCTAAAGCCTTGAGAATATTTTCCCAATATGTTATCTTTGGAAGCCAATATTCTTCCCCTCCATCTTCATTGTTACATTAAATTCAATAGTATATTATTGTATTCCTTTATTCAAGTCTTCCATCTCTTTTAGTGTATTGAATGGTGACAATGCAATCTCCCCCTTAGGAAAGTATTCCTTTCCATTATCCCTTTTTTCCATATATCTGTGCAATACGACCAATTATTATCTCTTATATTGCATGGAAACCATGCCAACAACCATATTGAATTTGAAGTATTGAGGGGATTTGATGTCCAATATATTTTGACTTCCATACAATAATCACTGCACCACAAAGATATTAAAGTTATAAACCTCCTCAATCAGGTATGGGTTGAAGTTTATTTCATCTTGAGGTGTTTTATAGTTTTCCATGATATGAAGCAGTGTTAATATATATTTTCTTTTCAACCAAGTTGATAACCTCCCAAATGCTCCATCTATACCTTCATGGGTGTGAACAACTAGGAGGAAGTTTACATATACAATTGTAAAAATATTCTTTATTGTAAGCATGGATGAAAATCAAAGAGGAAACAATTCTTGACGGTCATGTCCAACATTGTTGCATTGCAAGAATAAAAAGGGTGTGAGTTTATTTAAGTAAGTTGTTGGAATTGATAAATACTATATATATTCTCTATTATATTCTTAACATTTTTCATAGGATTAATTTTGTGATAATGCATCATGCAATGGACGCCTTGAAGACCCTTTCTCATATAACAAAGAGTACTACAATACAATGTTATAGCATCATCTTTAGTGTCATCGTACAAGATGTTTTTTCAAAACAAATTTAACTATGGGTGATGCTAAACACAATGCACCAGGGGGTATCATGTTTTTCATCATTGTTGATTTGTAACAATCCTCTCTAATGCCAAATTTTTCTATGTTCACCCTTTCTAGTGTCATTTTAGTGATAGAAATGATGTTGTTGAACTAAAAATGATGTCATTGGTGTGTTGCAGATTCTAAAAAAAAATGACATTTAGCATTTAATATGCTTTGTTATTGAATTTAAATCACAATGTTTGTGTTGCATTAGTGTCTCTCTGCATTGATATTTTCTACATGGGCATTATATGTGTGTTGTAGTGGCAATGTATCAATGTCAAAATCAAGAACTTTTAATTCTTTTGAGAATCATAGTTGCATTGTATTACATGGAATTTTTTCTATGTTAGCATCACACTTGCATAAAAAATGGCCTTCTATTGCATCAAAGATATACAATATTGAATCAAATTGCATTGTTTTATTGTCAAAGATGTGTCATGTTAGTGTCAAAATTAAGACATAACTATTATTACTTATTTAATTCTTATTCTTATTAGTCCCTGTCAGAGGGACTATAGCATTCAATACAACATTGAATGGGTATTAGTTATTGTGTTGACTTTCAATTTTCTCTCCATTTCTAATGTTTAACATAGGAAAGTGTCAAAAATACTTTTATTTTAATTAAAAAAACAAATTTTATGACATATTATTGGCCCTCAAATTTCACTTCTTATTACAAAGGTGATGTTGGAGTGCATTAATACCTATGCATAATATTTATTGCTGATTAGATCCATTTAATCGGTTCCTTGGCGGTCTAATCACAGTTTAAATTGATTCACATGTCATTTAAAAAACATCGGATTAATAATTTTACAATTATGGAGATGTCAGGCTCTTGAGCCACTGGGCTATTGCTTTGCATTTACATAATAAATGCACCAGGGGGCCGATAGGCCAATACACCGGGATCGGGAGATCGGGTATCGGGGCACCATGATACCATTTCCCACTTGATTTCAAGATACAATGGGGGCCAATATAATCCACGATCATGATTTGAATTGTCGTGATGGCGACGTGCATTTAACCAGTATTACATTACCCTGCATAACATATTGTGATAACATTGATGAAGGTCGTGGTTGATATTAAGTATTTGTTCTATATTAGCATGTGTTTATTAACTACTTCCTCGTAGATGTATTTACTGCTGCAACAGATGAATAATGCCATATTTATTGCAGTACTGAGTAGTGCTTGGTCGAATTTCAAAGGATGGATGATCAACGACACTAGATTTAAATGAATAGTTAAATGTAAATATGAGCATGTCTCGTGTATTGTGCAGTTAAGGGCTTCACAGATTCCAAAAACTATTAAATGTACATATAAACCATAATTAAGAGTAACAATTATGAATTTGTCCTGGATCTGTGCAAAGTTTTAGTAGCTATAATAAAAAACATTTTATTTCTATCGTGTGGACTACAATACTTATGGATGACAAGAAAAGTAATAGGTATTGGTTCAATCTATCATTCATAATTCATGTTGGTAGTTAATTTGGCGAGGATTCCTGATGGATGCTTACATTTATCCTGAAAACTGTATACTTGGTATCACTCACATTTCTATTGCATTATTCTTACTATTAAACTAAAAAAAAATTATTCACTTCCAGAACTTTGATAACAGTGTTGTTGAGATCAGATAATTGCATTTCAAAAGGATAATTATAGCTCATGCAAAAACAAAAAGTTTTGAAGAATTGAGGGAGAGGTGAGATGCAACTTTAGATTCTTTTTCGTAACACACACACACACACACACACACACACACACACACACACACACACAGAATTCATTCTGAAAGTCCACTGTGGATTAAACTAGGTCATTTAGGCAAAGAAAAATTAGGAATGGATGTGACACGTTCTTGCACAGAATGTTAGGCGAAAGTTAATTACATAAAATTTAAAAATGTGTGGCATGAAACACTGTTTTATATAAATTTATTGATGTAAGTGCTCGCTTCTTGGCCAAAATTATATTCATAGTTAGCAAGTTTTGCTTGTTCAGTGGTTGCGGGGCAGGCCGAAGCAAAATGGTGCCAGAAACCCCAAAAAAATGGCTTTTACGATTTTCTTTCATAGCAATATTGGTGGCTGGCATAGAGACAAAAAATCTTCCCTGATACATTATTTGAGACATTTTTTTTTATAGTTTTCTTTAGTATAAATCTTGGTGGCTGGCATAGAGACAAAAAAAATTCCCTAATAGATTATTTGGGACATTTGTTTCTTTACTTTCAACACCACAAGTCCCAATTAAAAATGGGAACCTTGGTTTTCATTGTCATCTTCTTGTCGGGAGACTGAGTGATATGACCAGAGGCTCGTTTGCGAGCATTGGGATTGGTAGAATAACCTTTTCCCTCTGTATTGGAAACATGTTCATATACGTTTTTGTCTACAATGTTCAATCTTTTCATATGAGAAGGAAGTCGACTGTAATATTGTTCATTTTATGCTCTGTTTCTAGTGTACTAACATACTCATTATTTCTTTTATGTCCAGGTATTGTAACACACCCAACCCCTTAAGTACCTTTTTATGGATGGGGCATCAAAATTTTTCTTTCCTCCATCATCTCGAATCCTCTTCTAGAGATCTCCATCACCTTCTACTCATCAAGAGATTTCCAACCACTATCTCCATGCTCAAATCTGAGCTCTGGATTGGAAGTTATGCCCTTCCAAAGTTCTACGAGCCTCATTGGTCAAAGGCCATGTGGTGCCCACGTGGGTCTGTCTCATTCGTACTATCCCAAGGTTCCCCAAAGTCCTGGAGCTTCCTAGCACTCCTACATCTATGGTGGAAATCCATCCACCGTTAAATCTACCGATGGGACTTCGTCCTCGTTTAACATACAGGGTTACAAGAATTTGGCGTTCGAAACTTTGGTGTTGAATGCCCCTTTTTATTTCTATGTGCATATCCTTTGGAGTCCCAAAATCCCAGAATCTCGAAGGATAACGAATTTTTTCCACGTGGCTCCAGCCTTCGGCTCTTTAATCTTATCTAAAATACTACACCCCAAGCCCCTGGAGTTCTGAATTCCCGGACTCCTGAAGGGTCAACCCTTACACAAGATGGTGCATTAAATGCAGAGGTAAGTACATGTGGGTCCCAAGTACCCCTCCCACTATTAGGCCAAGCCAGTATGTTCCAAGGGGATGACACATGGCCCCATCAATGGGTGACATGTGTCACGTTCTAATGGGAAAATAGGGTCTACGAAAATCATGAATCGAGGTGACACATTACACGTCGAACGTGGGTCTACGTCACCTTGGGTGATGTCAGCATGCCACATCACTCCAGACTGACAGCCTTCCAACAACCCTTAGATCTCATGGTCGAGGTGTGTCCATGTAGATCCAGAGATCTACGACCTGTTTTACTTTGTAACTTCGTCATTTGGGGGATTTGCCGTGTAAATTCCTCTTTTCTCCTGGAGTGGTCAACGTTGGGCTAACCACGGTCTAGATCTAATGGTCATGGGAAATATCGAAGCGTCCCCATATCTATGGTTTGTGTCACTTCACGAGTTCAATGTTCAGGGGTTCCTTCTACTTAACACTCCTTTTCACCCGGAGTGGTCCATGCGGGACTGACCACGATGTAGATCCAATGGTCGGGGAAGATACTGATTTCCCTCAGAACAATAGCTCACGTTACTTCGCGTTTTCGACATTTAGGGGTTCTACCCGCTTATTACTCCTTTTCTCTCGGAGTAGGACTTCATCGAAGTGTTAAATTTGAATCCTTCCACTAGTGGATCAGACGGTTGGGAGGGGTTCTCAATGGAATCCCTAGATCAATGACTCACAACTCTAGCTCAAGTGTCCCTTAGTCTCAGTATTAGGACACTCCTAGAGGGACACATGACAACTTGAAAACCGTTGGCAAGATACGTGGCACATACCTTAGGTCATGTACATCTCTTTGCTCTAACACAAATCCACCACACATGGTATCAACGTCGCTCAACACATGAACCCCACATGCTGTCGATGTGATACACACGTCCACATGATCAGACAACTGAAAGGGATCCTGGCCCACAATACTTTGTAACTTCGACATTCAGAGGTTTTGGTGTTATAACTCCTTTTTTCTCTCGAAGTGGTCAACATCGGATTGAACATGACATAGATCCAACTGTTAGGGGATATCCCAAATACCCTCATACATACGATTCACGTTACTTCATGACCGAGAAGATGATTAGGGTTTATCAAGGGGACAAATCCCACGATTATGAGTAACTGAACACCAACCACCGATCACCCATCAAGTTACCGGTCCCACAGGTCACCTTCGTCACATTTGGACGTGCAATGTTCATTCAGCTTGGAGTCTAGAGTCCCAAAAAACTTAACTTATTTTTGAGTGTAGAGAAGGGTTCCATGCAACTGGTCCTATGGAACTTTATCAAGCTCTAGAAGATACACCCTTTAATTCTTAGCCAAGATTTGGATTAAGGCCGTGGGCATGAGCCCATGGTCACTTGGACAACTGGTTTGAAGGGAACACCCTCTAATTCATAGAACTTAAGTTCTAAAATAGGGAGAGGTATTTTTGAACCAGCCTGGAGGCCGAAATTTTCATCTTACACCCGTACAAATGCAACGGCTTACAGAAGAGAAGTTAAGCATTATAACCATTAATTTCATGCGAAGCACAATTAATCACAATTACGGGCATTCAAATCATGCATTTCAATCCAAGTGCATAGGGTAAACGAAGTACTTATGTATTACAATCGATCATCGACGAACTCACTATGGGTGTTCACCTTTCAACCCAACCATAGGCTCAGAGGCATTCATTCTTATCACTTTGGCCACCCCTGTGCCAAGCCATGATATCACTATGGATTTTTTTGCAGTTTCTCATAGACTCTCTCTTTGTCAAAGCCTCTGCAAGGTTTATCAGATGCTCCCTCAGCATCAAGCTCGCGACCTTCTTCTTAGGTAGTGTTCTCTACAAATTCTCCGAGATACTCTCTCTTGTTCTCTCTAGTAACCAAAACAACTTATCAAGCTTCCAATTCTTCTTCTCAGTTGGAGAGCTTCCCACACTCTTCCTCTTTCTCTCTGTATATCCTCGGTCGCATGCCCTCTATGGGCTTGTGTTACACATTATTTTGGTCACTCTGGGGATGTCTCTACAGTGGTGTGTTCAGGCTCTCACAAGGAATTTTTTTCTGAGAAAAGTGACTGTTGTCTTCCCATACAAAACATATTTTTATAGTGAGTTCACAGGCTGCATATGGTGCAGGGTGCGAAAACCCTGATTCTCGCAGGTTGCTCTATACCTGTCTTGCGAGGATTTCGTAGTTTTCTCTATAGGCAGGGTGCGAACTTGTTTCAAGGATAAAAAAGAAGAAGAGGTTACCAAGGTTCTAGAAGAGGATCTTCTAGAAAATGAGTTGGCATTCATATGGTTTTCACCCTACTGACTTCTCAGATTTAGTGGGATCATCCTCATTCCTTTAACCATCTATCCTTCTCCTATATATTGAAAGGTTTCTCATGGAAGAGGTTAAGCAAGATTGAATAGAGAATTGATGAAACAATAGATTCAGAATTGTGTGAGGAATCCTGTTTGAATTGATGCTTGAGGCCTCCATTTGTCCATCAAGACATAGTGGATCTTCTTCATGCAAGTGTGGAGCAAGTTTGTGTGTTGGAATGAAGGACCACCGAAAGGAAGCCTGTGACATCAAGGCGATCTGGTTGTATCTTCTATTTTCATTTAATATAAATACAGTGGCATGTCCCTTTCCCATAAAATCACTCTTATTTTATTACATGACTCCTTGATCACATGTTTAGGTCTTCATTGAATGTATTATTGTTGCTTTCACCTTGGTCGATTTGTGTCCTTGTAGATCTGATATCACAAGGCTACCGAAGCGAAGCAGGGACAACAAAGACATAAGAAAGAGACATCTAAAGGTATGTCACTTATTCCTTCTTCAATGACAAATTCAATGATTGTAACTTAGGGGAAGCGTCATGTCCTGTCCTGTTTTGTTTTAGATCTAGGTGGATCTACGGAGATCTGTTAGTGTCCGCATATATCAATTTATCCTATAACAAAATTGGCAACTCTGCTGGGGATACAACTCATTTTGTGGTTTTTTGTTGGGCATTTTCTCTTAGCCTACTTTTTTTCATTACCAACCAGTCTCTTAGTCTGTAGGAGACCCATATAGACTCTCTGGACCTATAAGTTCACTCAAAATTTTTGTCCCTTTTCCAAATTTTCCTGGATTACAAACGGTCTCGCACTGTACCTCTCTATAGCCTGTGAGAACCATTAATTTTCGCACCCTACTGTTCAGTTCAGTGCAACCTTCTCGCACCCTGCCAATGTCTAGACTGCGAGAATTCCTAATTTTCATACTGTACCCCACTACTAGGCTGCGAAGTCATTTGTAAAAGTTTTGGATTAGGTATTCTTGTCTTTTTGATGCCCTGATTTGTTTGTTTACCTGGGAAAAACTTCTTTTTCCAGTGTTTGACTGTTTCTTGACTTCCAATCTTGCGGTTGATTGGTTTTCGGAGATCGAAAACTCTTCTTAATCATTTTTCCCAGTTTTTACTTCTTGACCTTTTATCAACAAGGGTATAATCTATGATTCTGAGATCTGAGTGCTTGTTTGGTCAAAAGTCTTTGATTGGATTACAAGTTGGGATTAATTGTTCTTTTAGATTGCTTGCGGCTTGGAAAGTTCTTTGTCCATGTGCATTTGAAGAGACTTTTTCTTGTCAATTTTTTATTTTTTATCTCCATTGAAAGATCGATTTGGGTGTTTGTTGAGTATTTTATTTTCATTGGTTGCTTACCTTTTCTTAGTTCCATCCCTATTTTTTGGTTTATAAAAAAAATAATTTAAAGTCTTTTTCTTTTAAGCAATCATTTATTCAGAAAATATTGGCGTTAAAATATTGAAAAAGAATGAATAGTGAAAGTACCTTGTCAATGATTGTTTGGTACTACATTTAAAAAGAGAATTGTACATCGTAGTTTGCATTGTTCCAGAAAACTCCTTTTTCCCTGCCGTAGATAGAATTCATCGAATGAAAGTTTGTATCATTCATTTCTATTTACGCATTGTTGGTTCAAAGTCTTACACAACATTGGTTTCATTCCCGTCTCCCTCTTGAGTAACAACAACCTTTAATAATATTGCAAAACTTTAAAATTCAAATAGTAACATTTTCTAGGGCTCTTTTACACCAACATTAGCTAGGCTAGAGCTTTGGAATAGGCAGTGAGACACACTCTCCAAAGCGTAAAACACACAATAGTATCTTGTGATAGGGAGTGTCAAATTCCATTTGCAACGTTTTTTCCTAGGAAGCCCTTCTCATACAAGGGTCAAACTTGAGGTCGCATTGAGACTGGCAGAGTTACTCACCCTGCTTTGTTGGTCTTAGTGTAGATATTGCACGTATTATGGGGGTCATTTGAAGGTATACCCACAATGATGAGTGGAAGCCTTTCAAGTCTATTCTAGGCTAGATACCCTGCCCTTGCACATGGATTAGACTATCGATTGTTTCCTCAGGCATCATTGTAGTGATTGGTAACCTTAGTGGCCTATCTCTTTAGGGTCTTTACACAAGGTGACTGTGGAGGGGCAAGTCTTCGTAGTACCTGGAATCAACATTGGCCAAAATCACTCGGACTCCTTGGAGGGTATACCCACATTTATGTGTGGGAGATTGCACCAGGGTGTAAGTCCATTAAGAAGGTCGTCAACGTAGCTTTTCCACCCGCTCTATCTCATCCCCTTATTAAATTGTTCCCGCGATGTTGGATTTCATCACCAACTAGTGCGTTGATTGTGAGAAGGTTTTGTTTGCTTGCTTGCTTACTAGATTTTTAGTGTGTGCTGGTTTTTTTCCCTAGATAACTCTAGATTGGATATTTATTTAATGACGTTAGTTCCCGGAATGACCAATGAAGGAACCCCTGCTCCAGGGGAACCTTTTGTTTTTCCTTCTTATGGAAACATTGGTCCTCCTCACATCGCTACTTTGAGCCTTCCAGGTCTCACTATTGGATTGCCAGTGTGGTTGTTTTCCACTCAGGTAATCCCAAATGCAGTAAGTGCTTCGGTCGTAAGCACTTGCCCCCAAGAACATCAACCTCATGTTGATCCTTCACCGTCTTCACCAGTAACATCTTCTTCGCCTTCTTCATTTGCAAGGTCTTCTTCCATTTCATCTTCTTCGCTGAGTGAAAGCTCTCAAGCTAGTAACTCGGTGAATAAAGAGAAGAAGAAAAGGAAGAATAAGAAGAAGAAAAATAAGAAAGGATCCAAACTTCCAACCACTGCTGGACATGTTGGAAAACAACCAGTTACTGTTGATCGTGCTGGGAGTGTTGATGATGTCATGATCACCCAAACAACCTGTAAGCCCAAGTACCCTTGCAGGATTTGTAAGGGTAGCCATCTTCTTAAGGATTTCTCTGGTCTATCCAAGGTTATAGAAGCATGGTCTACACATCCTCGCCAACCCATGTCGTTAGCCTCTGAACAACATGCCGATGAATTCCCATCGACTAGTCACGATATAGTTGGGAAGAGGAAAAGTAGAGCCAAGTTCTCATGTATGTTATGCAAAGAGCGTCATCTAACTCATCTTTTCACTCATATGGAAGAAGCCTCAAAATTCCTAGAACACATGACTGTTTCACAGCCTCAACTTCTAGCTACTTATCACAAGCTTTCTCTCAACACACCTGTAGTTGACGGAATGATCAATCTGGTTCCCCCATTGGTTAGTTCGGTTGATCAAGTGGTCAATCTGGTCACGTTATTGGTTGAAGCAGTAGACCAAGTGGTTAATCCGATCCCATCCTCAGTTGATCCCACTCTCCTGTTAGAGAGTGAAACCCAAGCGATCGATCCTTTTCCAAGCATTGATCCCATTCTCCCCTTGGAGAATGCAACCCAAGTGGTCGATCCGATCTTGTCATCAGTCGATCCTACTCTCCTGCTCGAGAGTAAACCCAATAGTTCCCATGTTTTTCTCATTGATACAGACTCTGCCATGTCAGGGGGTATTCCCCCTTCTCCCGTGAAACCCCCTCCAAGTAATGAGGCCATCCTTTTTAATTGGGGTGTGCTAACTGGACCTCATCTTCCCTCTCACATTCCTTTCTAGATTATAGTGCAATTTTGTGGTCGGGACCTTCCTCAAACGTTGATAGATGAAGGTGCGTCCATTAACATTTTGTCCTCTTTTTCTTGGCAAGCTTTGGGTTGTCCTCAGCTTGCCCTGATTACGCAGAATTTGTTAGCTTTTAACAGAAGAACCAATCACCTTTTAGGGACCCTTCCTCAATTTCCTGTAACTTTGGGAGGGAAAATTGTCTTTATTGATGTCATGGTCGTCCAAGACCCCTAAGATTTTGCTTTACTCCTCGGGCGAGATTATATCTATGCTATGAAAGATGTTGTGTCCAGTCTTTTTCACGTGATATATTTCCCACACGATGGAAGAATGGTGACAATTGATCAATTTTTGTTCATCAGTCCTGACTATATTACCTCCCTAAATGGTTCTTATATGAAGACAGTATCGCCCCTGCCACATGTGAATTATGTGGGGTTGTCTCCCATGACTTCAACTTTTGATGACTTAGATTCGATAGTTGACATGGTGATTTCTTTGGTAGGGATATTGGAGCCTGATCTCCTTACCCCTGTCGCGGCCCTCGACATGTGTTCCTTCCAGAGTGATTTTCTTCCATCCAGTGAAGATCTCTTGGAAGCCATGACCTAGATTTGTCCCTTGACATGGTGTTCTTCTAGAGCGTTATTTTGTTGGAAGCCATGATCAAGAATAGGTCACGAGCATAGTTTTCGCTTCTCTGTGGAAAGATCGTTAAAAAATGAAACATAGGTCACAAGCATAGTTTCTCTTCTCTGTAGCAAGCTCGTTCAAAAATGAAACAGAGGTCATGAGCATAGTTTCTCTTCTCTGTAGCAAGCTCGTTAAAAAATGAAACAAAAGCTTTGAGTATAGTTTTCCTCTATGTAGAAAGATCATTAAAGAATGAAACAACAATCTGGGGATTGAACTTGGAGCCATGAGCATAGTTCTTTTTCTGTATCAAGATCGTTAAAAAATGAAACAGTCACCTCTATTGAACCTTATTTTCATCCACTCTTATCCTTTTTCTCCGTATAGTAGAGAAATTGGTGACAACCTCAAAGTCAGTGAATGAATTGAATCTTGGAGGTCATGTCTCCAGCCTGTGATGATCATTCTGGAGTTAAGTCACTAGCTTTCAAGCTGGGGGCATACTCGAGCTCAGTATTCATTTGTTCTCGTGCTCGAAAATACATGAGAACGCAACCGAGTATACTTTTGTCCTCTTTTCGTACTCATCATGGTAACACGAAAACAACAAAAAATTAGGGAGTATCACGCTCCATAAAAACGAAAAAGATTGCCAAGCAATCTTGTTCTTTTCATGCTCGTAAAAGTATTTGAAGAAAACGTTCGATGAGCGATAGTTTATCCCTTTTTCGGTCTCATCAGAGTAATTTATGAAAAAGGAACTGGGAGAGTTCTCTTTAAGTGTTTTTCAGACTCTCAAAACATGCAAAACCCCCGAGTTTTCTATCTTTAGACTCTTTAAAAAAACATTGAAAGGCCCTTATGGGACCGAACCACTCCTTCCTAGGGTTCTCTAAACATACTCCGAGGGACTCATGTGAAGGATGAGCTTACATCAACAAGCATATGTTATCCTCCTCAAGTTTGTGTAAAAATAAAGAGGTACTTGCCAGAAATGGTGGGGGAAATTTTGGGAAAGGGATGTGCCTTCATATTTGTATTAGTGGCAGTAAGCGTCACTCTTGAACATGACACCCTCTATCCATCATTTGAATTCGGGTTGGGAAATCCATTTGTCTCTCGTCTGACTTTCTACAAGGTTATATCTTGGGTCGTCTTTGAGTCAATGCTGCCAAGACCATTGTCGTGTCGTTCATATGTTCAAGAGAAGTCCAAACAAGCCCTCCATTGAGTCAACCATCTGCAGTTGTCAATTCTTACCATGTTGTCCTTCCCTGTGTCAGTTTCAAATCATATTCATACTTTGACTTACAATCTGTTACTTATTTCGTATCATTGATGGGGGATGCATCAAGGCCCTCCTGTGAAGAGTATTTTTCTGTCGACTCCAACTCATTATCCGGGAATAAGACTTAGAAATCATTTAGTACCTTAGAAATTGCATGCCTTAATGGAAGGTCTCTTCTCTTTCGACAGTGGATTCACATCATTGGTCCCTGATCGAGAGATTCCGCCGAGTGTTTGAATTCAACTCATTTGTTCACATTCATTCAGATTGTACTTAGGTACCTTGGGAGTCATTGACATCAATGGTGATTTCCCTCAAACTTGTTAATATTTTTCATCAATGACTGGTAATCAAGTGGTTTCTACCATGTTCGACTTCGACACATGTAATCACATGGCTAGATTTGTACTTTCAAATGACGAGATTGAAGACCCTGGGTATCATCTTTTTGGTCTAGGTTGCGATGGAGTATTTATGATTTGTATTGACACATAGATCCACTTTGTGTGTCGCGTGGCTATGTCCTAATCTGAGTCTTTTAACACAAAGATCCACAGTGTATTCCTGATTGCTATGTAGCATTTTGATGACATGGATCCATGGTGTATGATTGGTGGGAATGGGCTACATTTGTGATTTCATTCATTTGTAGTTTGAGCATGGGAATGCCTACCTCAGAATTGGTATTATATTCTGCAGATGCTTGATTGTTTGCAGGTTTCCAATTAGGTGCGATCCTTGTTTATGACACAGACATGAATTTTACAAAGTATTTCGGCTCTCACAAGTTCCAGCCTCATACTTTGGGGGGAATTCTGTTACACATTATTTTGGTCACTCTAGTGATGTCTCTACATTGATTTGTTCAGGCTCTCACAAGGAATTTTTGCCTGAGAAAAGTGACTGTTGTCTTCCTCTACAAAACATATTTTTATAGTGAGTTTGCAGGTTGCATATGGTGTAGGGTGAGAAAACCCTGATTCTCGTAGGTTGCTCTATGCCTAGCTTGTGAGGAGTTCACAGTTTTCTTTGTAGGCAGGGTGCGAGCCAGTTTCAAGGATAAAAAGGAAGAATAGGTTACAAAGGTTCTAGAAGAGGATCTTCTAGAAAATGAGTTGGCATTCATATGGTTTTCACCCTACTGACTTCTCAGATTTAGTGGGATCATCCTCATCCCTTTAACCATCTCTTCTTCTCCTATATATTGAAAGTTTTCTCATGGAAGAGGTTAATCAAGATTAAATAGAGGATTGATGAAAGAATAGATTCAGAATTGCATGAGGAAACCTGTTTGAATTGATGCTTGAGGCATCCATTTGTCCATCAAGCCATAGTGGATCTTCTTCATGCAAGTGTGGAGAAAGTTTGTGTGTTGGAACGAAGGACCACTGAAAGGAAGCTTGCGACATCAAGGCAATCTGGTTGTCTCTTCTATTTTCATTTAATATAAATACAATGGCATGTCCCTTTCCCATAAAATCACTCTTATTTTATTACATGACTCCTTGATCACATGTTTAGGTCTTCATTGAATGTATTATTGTTTCTTTCACCTTGGTCGATTTGTGTCATTGTAAATCTGATATCACAAGGCTACCGAAGTGAAGCAGGGACAACAAAGACATAAGGAAGCGACATCTAAAGGTATGTCACTTATTCCTTCTTCAATGACAAATTCAATGATTGTAGCTTAGGGGAAGCGTCATGTCCTGTCCCGTTTTGTTCTAGATCTAAGTGGATCTAGGGAGACCTGTTAGTGTCCACATATACCGATTTATCCTATAACAGCTTGGTCTCCTCGCTTCTCTTCCTTTATGTGTATTATTGCATGCCTTTTTCCTCCTCAGGAAGGTTTTGGACATGTCATGTTCCTTTTGTTAGAAGGAAACTCAGGTCAGTTTTCCCTGCAGGGAAAACTTCCCTCTGTGGTACTTTGGGCTGACAGTTTTTTGTTTCCCCAGCCAGAACCTTCATGCTTCCATTCATTGGGGTAGTTGAGTATTCAACCACCGGTCCTTTTCTTACTAATTTATTTCTCCTTGGGCTCAGGATGAGTCTTATTATTTCAGTACAGAGAAATTTGGGTCATTTTGACACAATGAACCCTCTCCACAATTTCCTCACTCTTTTTCCTCTAGTGATATCATGGCTAGTACTTCAAGGCTTCACCTCCGCAATTAGTCATTGGAAATCTAAAAAATAATACATTTACATTGTACACATTCCATATCATGGTAATCATAATTAATGATTAATTACAAGATGGGAGAAACAGGGGTATTACAATCCCCTCCCCCTGAAAAGGAATACCGTCCTCGATGTTCTTTCTTAGTAACAACTATCATGCCTTTGTCATTCAACTGCTTTAAAAATTTTGATCCTCTTTCTTGGTCTGGTCCTTTCCAGGCTCTTGGCCTTCGTCACTTACCTTCAATAATCTTGGACAACAAGCATATTAATCATGATTTCATGTGAAAACATTTTATTGTTGTGCAAAATTTAAGAGGAAAATTTCAAAATCTAGCACAATACTTATCTGTGCAGTTCGTGGAATCACATCCACATGATTGTCTTGTTATCTTGGATGACTATTTTTCCTGGACATACCAATTGTGTGCATGATCCCAATAATAGTTTATAAGAATTATCAAAGTCTCCTCTTCCTTGCGGTCACTCACCCTCTAGGCCCAAGCTCAGGCATCCCATTCTCTTCTATACGTTTTCTCAAGAGATCCATATTTCGTGCCAAGGATTTCTCGCACAAGAAGAGTTCCAAAGACTTCATTGAGCCTTACAGTCGAGGCATTCCTCAGACTTGCTTTACCGAGGCATCCCTCCAGCTTATGTTGCCACAACACAATATATTCTAGGGTGATAATGGCTTACCACATGGTTTTCCTGTCGCAATCAATAGCCTTTTTCATGCTTTATAGTCTGAAAGTCTTCACCTGTTGTCCCTAGACATATATTTTTCATTTCACCTGTATCATAGGTATATGGAAATCATGAGATATTATCATCAATTTCAAATTCAGAATTTTCTTGCAAATCTGTCACCCAGAGATTTCCAAATTCCACATTTATTTTCAGATTTGTTTCACACAAGAACCAGATTCACACGTATGGGACTTTCCTTCCCATATTAGTTTTTCTTAGTAGGAAATTGGTCTTCCTTATGGGCTTACAACACTTCCATATCCAAGACCCTTTTCTTCCTGCAATTTCAACATTCCTCAGCCAAACAAATTATTAGTTTTCATGCACTTTATATTTTCAAAACTATGGATACTAACAATCCAAGTCATTTTCATCTATTTAAGGATACAAAGAAAAAGGAAATATCATTATTTATGTACGCATCCTTTCAACATACTAAATTTTACAAATGCAATTCAAATATCAAATGAATTTAATCAATGTTCCAATATTCATGGCCACATTCATACCCAATGCACCCTTACATTGATTTCAAGTTTGCCACACTAAATGAAAAACACTTTTCCATGGTGTGTTGGAGATTAACCAACCTCTTCACCATATGGATTATTCATTCTCATTCATTATTGAAACAAGATTGTGCTTCTTGCTACAAGGTGATCCTGATCCCAAATCAACACATATGAAACTAAAAGTTGCTCTTGAATGCACCCAAGCATTCTTCCTTCATTAGTAACCAGGGTGCCAACATTCATGGCCATGCAAATTTTCTTTTCTTTAACAACTACACAATTAAAGTGGAGTATTGGAAGTTCCTCCTTCCTCATTGTAATACCCATTGTCTGCCCTTTTATTCAAACATGCATTTCCTCAATATATTCCATGCAATGTGCTAACCATGAGCACCTTTATTCCCAATCTCCCTAGATTGGTCATTGTACCCATGGTCCTCCTTACTCATGCATTTTCTTGAAAGGATTATATCTCATTCTTGTCTAGCATAGAATTCCTCCCTCTATTATTTAGATTCTTATTTCCTAAATCTTACCCTGCTTGGGTAGCAATGGCATGCAATAGCCACTCAAAATTATTCACATATTAGTAAGAAATTAAAATACTTTAGAGGGGATTCTTACCAAATCCCTCCATACCTTATTCCACACAGACATGAATATTTTTATACCTATTCTGACTACTAGCACCCTTTTTCTGATTTTTACCTCATCAGTAGTGCTCCATGGGGCTCCCAAAGTCCCTTCAATAATATTTCAACAAAAAACTTCTTTCTTTTATCCCTTATCAGAGGTTATCTACCATTGGCAGATGTCCTTTCCCAACAAATTTAATCATTTCTTATACATGACATGCATGACACACACACACACACACACATAGTCATCATGTAAAACAAAAATGCATGTATCATAACATTTAAATCAATAAAACATTTTCAGATATTCCCCAACATATCTCCATGCACTCTACCGCATTATCCCTTAATGTGTTAGCTAGTGCAATCGCAATCCAATTTTCAATTATATTCTATAATCATACAACCATCAACATCCTTATGCCAAAACAATGACCTGCATTAGTAAATCAATCTCTCATACCAGAGAAATACAATAAACAACAAGGAAGGGGTTAATAAACTATTCCCTTGTCCAACTCCTTCTACATAGCCCTGGAATTTCAGTCCCACTGAGTTATTTTTCCAAGGCTTCACTTCCCTTACTTATCATGGCTTACCCAAGCCTATTCATTCAAACTTATTTATTTATTTTCCTTTTTCTAGTTGTACTTGTTTCCACAACTTCTCTTCTAAGGCTTGCAAATCTGTTAAACAATTCAGAGTTTTAGGGTAAGAAAAGTATTCCCCATTTTCTCCTTCTTTTCTTATGCAATCTACTCCCTTCTGGGATTTTCCTTCTCTTTTCCTTGAGAATCCTTGTTAGCACAGGGGTAGACCCATGGTTCAACGCTACAACAATGCACCAAGAAAACCCTAACTACTGGCCCTTTCGGAAACACCTGTGAAGAAGATGAAGTCTCACTCGAGGTAGAGGCAAGGGTGGTTGGAGGACTCCAGTGTCTGCAACCTTAGCTGGGACACAGGTCTATGATTGTAACACATTAATAGAGCACTTAGAAATTATGATTAATCAATATTCAGTGTTAGTTTACAACACAGCTAAACCCTAACAATAGATCAACGCAATATTCACATAGATTCAATAGACTGAAGCACTAATTATACCAACAATGATCCGATCTATCATTCATTCACATTATTCAACACTAAGCTATCATATCAGATTCATCTATAATCTAGCATTGCACTAAGAAATGAATCACATAAACCAAAGAACAACCAAGAAGCACAAAGAATTCACAACACCAAATATACGTGGTTCACCCCCACCCTGGGGCTACGTCCACCAACTCTTTGTCTTCTTTATTATCTTCTTTCAATATTCTTACATGCACAAAGCCTCCAAATCAACTCCACAGAGGAAAAGAGATCTACGCACCTCGCTAGATCCTCCTTCTGCGAGTAGATATAGGCACAGAGCCTTACAAAGTCTGTGCACAAAGCACTACAGATGACTTGCACTTAGCCCTGCAAGTTTCAACATACAACACGCACCAAGATTCTTACAATCATTTGCACTTAGCACAACTTGCAACTGACTAGTCACTACTAGTCACTACTCGCTACTTCTTACATCGCCTAGAATTCTATTTATACATTACAAAGTAGGCCTAAGCATGGGTAAACCCATGGGCCGACATCCCCATACCCATTACATAAGCCTGAAACCCAAAAAGGCCCTAAAAAGGGGCCGAGATCCTGCGATCTCCGCATTGACTTACGCTCTGCCTTCGAAAACCTATCAAAGTCCCAAAAATAGGTCAAACATGACCAAGGATCCTCAAAACTTGGTCAAGGGCCAACAGGCCCCCAACACTCACCTGTGACTCATCCCGGATCACTTTGATATGGGTAGCTCTGCCTCAAAAGCCTCGAGCTTGGCTCAAGCTACTTCAACCTGTTTCTGTGCCACGACCTCCTACTCAACGAACTCTTGGATTACTTCTTCGTTGACAGGTCCCTCTAAGCACTGTTCAACTACAGTGATGATGACTTGTTCCAGTTCTGCTCCTCTACGTTCGATCTTTGTGAATAGTTGGCAAGCCTTGTCCTAGATTGGTTGAAGCCTCTAAGTTACTTTCATGACTCTACTCTGAATGGTATGAACCTGTTGTTGAGCACTATGTTGTTCTTGGGATCGCTTCATCCTCTCAATGGCTGACAGGGGCTTCAACTGCGCCTGTACTATTTATGCTTGCTTCTTCGCTTCTTGGAGCTGTGACTCTAGTGCCTTCAATTCAGGATCCTTAGTGAGTCGCTCATAATTTTGAGCACTGCGATCACTCAGTTGTTTAAATTCCATGGCGAGGTTATTGATTCTTTCAAATGTGCTTCAAGTAATTGCTTCTCATTGATCTCGCACATCTTGTGGAGTACTGGGCACTATTCGTATCTCCAGATATGTGAGTATTTGCTGAAGCTGCTGGATGGTTTCTGTGAGATGCATTACTTGGTGTTCTGTTAGCACACTGTAATTTGCCCAAGGCTGTAAGGCAGTTACAGAGGCAACATCAAAACCGCTTTTAAAGCTGGGATATAGCCCTTCCAGCTTCAGAGAGGGATCTCTCTATATGATTTAGCTTTGTTTAATCTCAGATATTAGGCTAGTTAAAAGAATTATTGGTTTTGTTGTAAAGGGTTTTTAAAGTTGGTTGAGACAAACTGCACATCCATTGGGCTATGGGGTCGGTATTTAATCAAATCCGAGATACAACCAGAAACGCTGAAGAAATATTTCACAAGGCGAGATAACACACTCACTGGATCTTTAATAATTTAAATGATGATCAGAAGAAAAGATAAGGAAATAACTCCAACCAACAAGCACTTAAGAATCTCTTAGTTGAAGATATTTGGAAGATGAACATTCAAATCCTTAGAATCGGAAACAGGGTATCGGAGATAAATCCTGAGACATACGCTACTCTTAAATATTAGTTTCAGAAAACGAGATGATTATAGAGCAAGAAAACATTTAACTGAGAAATCACATCACCAGTGAACATGCACAGGAATCCTGTAAAGTGCCTCTTTCATTAATGGCAGATCTATTCAAAAATGTTACAGCTTGATAGCCACAGGGCGTGAAGATCCAACCCTTTTACATTCAAATCACCTCCATAAATAATATAGATCATCTCATCAAGTTCCGAGAGTCGTTTTAACCACCTCGGCCAAAAATAGCCACCACTCCCACAAAATTTGGGGTTTTCTGTTATGAAAAATGGACCGTTTTTCTGCGAAATAGGGGTCCGATCAGACGTGATTCTCTCTTCAATGATGACATCTGGGAGAAAAATGAAAGATTTTATTATATATGGGGGTGTGATGGACAAAAACCTCTTTCGGTTTCGCCGAATTCGTCCCCAGCTGGCCGTGACAGCTCCTGAAAGATCGGGACTGAAACGGAAAATGACAAATATGGAAAAATAGGCCTCGAATATGTCTTCGAATCTCCCGCCTCGTAGCTGCATTGAAAAAAATGAAAAAGGGTTTTATTCCTCAGCCTGTTCTGAGAAAAAACCTCTCTCGGATTTTTAAAATTCGTCTCCGTTTGCTCAGGATCTCCACTGGAAGAAGGCATGGTAAAACTGGCGAAAGGTGGTAAAAACATGCAAAAGAGGTTTTTGGCGGGAGACGGAATTCCGGACCCCCCCCCTCGTTAAATGCAGACTGCCCGGGGGGGTCCGGAATTGAACCTGGGCCGTGGATCTCGGTGCTTCCGATTCTTAAAGATTTAAATGTTTATCTTCTGATGTTTTCGATTAAGGAATTCTTGATTGCTTCTTAGTCGAATTTATCCTTCTCACCCTTTCCTCTGTCCATCATTTAAGCTGCAAAAGATCCAGTGAGTGTATTATCTCTCCCTGTGGAAGTCATCCTACCTCATTTATGGCTGTATTTCATTCCTAATTAATTGAAGACCCCATAGCCCAATGGATGTGTAAACTGTCTCAACCAATTTATAAACCCTTTTTACAACAGAGCACATTGTTTTCATTAACTAG
>ML780367.1:123509-137889 GCA_009831015.1 Picea engelmannii | reverse complement strand
CCTAATATCTCCTCAAACAAAGCTATATTAGACAGAGAGATCCCTCTCTGAGTCTTGGAGGGCTAGATCCAAGACTCGAAGTGGTTTTGATGTTGCCTCTGTAACTGCCTCTCAGCCTTGGGCAAATTACAGAGTGCTAACATGTTCTACTGGTTCTTCCTACTTCTGTTCCAAGCCCGTCACAGAGAGAAGTGCTATGTTGACTGATTATTTTACTCTGACCTGCTCCATGAGAAACTTTTATTTTTCCTTTTGGATCTACGTTCTCTCTTCTTTGAACTTCGCTTGAAGAGAATCCTTCTCCTGTTGCGCAATCCTGCATTGCTCTATAACTTCCTCCTATGCTTGTTTCAAGGCCTCTGTGATTTGTTCTTTCTCAACTTGTACTCGATGAAGGAGGGCTTCATTCACATCAACCAGTCTGCCGAGTTGAGCAGGGTCATCTCCCAACTTTGGTTCTTCCGAGGGAGGGGGCGTAGTGGACACTGTGCGGTTATAATACAGGGCTTGCTGTACACCTCTTAGTTCTTCTTCAATTCTATCGTACATGGCTTCTTGTTTTTCTTCGTTTATTTGAAAAATATCTTTTGAGGCATCTCCTCCAGCTGAAATAACGAAGGCAAAGTCGTCAACCGTGAGTACATTCTGCATCTTTGGTTTATTGGATTTGGACTTCTTCCGCGATGAAGGTTTCATGGGGGAAACCTTCCTTTTCTTGGATGGATCGGTGTCACCAGGGAGGTTCTGTGGCAGTGTTACTTCGCCTTTCTTATCTTCTTCTTATTCTTTTTCCTCCTTGTTCACTTTGTCATCACCTCCTCCGCTAGGTGACTCAGATGCAGTCTCTTCTGATGCGTTGTGTATTTCCTATACGTCTTGCTTCTTTTTCTTCTTGCTGTTTCTTGGGGCATCATACTCTGCACAAGTAACCATCGGATTTCCAATGAGGTCCAGGTCAGACAGCTCTATGGGGTCAGTAGGGATAAGGATTTCTACAGGCCAGTGTTTAATTATTTCTTCCAGGTTCTCTATAGTGAGATTGTAGTAGTACTGAAGTTAGTCTATGCTTTCATCGGTGCACGTCGTGATATAAATAAAATGCCTATCTACGTGGAACTTCATAAGAGGCCTAAACTTGTCTAGGGTGTTCGACGTCATACGGGGGAAGGACTCAATAGCCCTCCTAAGCTGAAGGTAGTAGGTATGAAATACTGTGTTTGAATGCCACTACTTTACCATATCGCTTGAATACCAGAGCATGGTGAACTTCGCAGCAAGCGGCTCGAATGGCTCGATCTCAGGGAAGGTTGCACCTTCCAGCATCTCCCAAGCAGTAAACGTGATGCGAATCAGGAGCCAACTAAAGTTAAACTCATAGCACTGATCTTGAACTTTTCAAAAATCCAGTTTGATCTGGTTAACTAGGTACTTTGCCTAGTTCATCTGTAGGCCTTCCACACATTCCCGACGTGGTCAACAATAAACCCTGTGACCTGCATGGGTCTGTTATTTCTTACTAGTTTTCCTGCAATTAATTGGCATGCTAGGCGCACTGCGCCATTCTGGATGGAGGCTACCTTGTATCTTCACGTCCCCTTCTTAACATCATCGTATGTTTCTTTAATCGTATGTGCCAAGGCGCATTCTACAGCTTTTCCTAGGTAGAAGTATTGTGGGTCTGGTCCTTGCATGCTTAGTCTGGTGATCCTATGGATCAGTTCCAGATCGACAGTGATGCATTTGTCCAACCACATATAGCCATCGTGGAAGCATGAAAACATGAGCTTAATGCAGGTGTTAAGCTCCTACTGCCTTCCAAAATGTGGAATTTTCATTACATTCATAAGGGTGTACTGCGTGAGGTTTATGGCCCATGGCTAAGGGATGATGTTTGTCTTCTTTCCCTTTGTCTTGGTAAGATATTTGTGAGGTGCGAGAATTCCATATATCTTATAGTCTCCCAGGTTATAGTGATTGATTTTAAAGGTTGGAATCCTCTCTAGTTGTGGTGTGACTGCATGTATCCCCTTCGGGAGGTATGCAGTGATGAAGGTGTAGTTGAAGTCCCTCGGGACATTGTCATGACTCACTACACCAGCCAGGGGTGGGATGTAATCGGGTAGGATGGACAGTAATAACTTCTCATTCTCCAAGTCATCTCTATGCTTGGTTGTTTTCTCAGTCACAGCTCAGGATGGTCTAGATCCGCAAGCAGTCAACTGGGAGGCTTGTACTCCTCTCATCAATGAAGCTTGTACAACCATAGACATTACCTTTTCAGTCATGAGGTCGATGAGTATCTCCTTCATAGACTCTTCGACTGCGCTAAGTTCTCCGGACATACACGCTCGTGGCTAGCTATCTCGGGTTGAAGAGAAACTACTCAATGCAACAGGATGGATGGCGATAGCTTGATGATCACTGCGCGAAATAAACTAATCTGTGAGGTCAGATAATCACAGGTGGAAAAAGTGTTCTTGGTGCAAGGCTAAATGGAATAAGTAGACAACTAGGTAACTAATCTTTCCAACGGGCATGAAGCCTTCATCAATGCAGTTCTGTCCGTTACGGTGTGGTCCCAATGGTATGATGGCAAGATTTCTGGTCATAACTGCTGTTCTAACCGTACGGGTCGTCGAGATAATGGCTATGATGCCTCCAATGGGAATATTGCTTCACCATGGCGAAGTGCCATGCTGTGCTATACTGGTATCCCGACGAAGTTCAGATTCTGGAATCCTTCCTTCTACGTAGTTCCTTCTAGAACTTTCTGTAACTTTTCTATCTTTTCTTTCTTCTTATTGAGCTTCTAGCCTTTTTCCTAGTGATCTTCGTCTCAATATTCCTCTTTCCATTCTGATTCTAATATTCGCTGGGCATAGTAACTTCGCATTGTTGATGGTCTTTACTAGGGTTCAAGGGAAATACTTCTTCTCTGTCTGGTGTATGTGCTCTACTCTTCTGTATAGATAGGTGTCTCAAGTCCTCGTGTGTCCTTTCAAATTTGACATCCAAGTTTCTGGTTCTAAATAAATTTGACCTATTCTCCTATTCTTCAATCAAATGTGTGATCCTCATAGTCATGAAATATTTTAATTCTTTCTTCTTCTACTCTAAGACTTCCTTTTCTTTTCTTCTGTCTTGATCCTTTTTCAATCCAAGATTTTCCTAGTAACATAGAAAATGGGGTGTTGTTCTCAATAAATTTAACAACCTCAAAATATTCTTATGTTGAGGTTACATGAGAACTCATAGATATCTGGGTAAGTCTTCCACACAGGGTTATCAACTTTCCTCTAAATAATCCTATTCCTCCCAGTGAAGGAATCATAGCAGGTTTCCCTAAAATTTCCCAAGTTCTTTCTATCATCATATTCACCTATGTTTCCTCATCCAAAATGCAGTCAATTTCGAATTCTCCTATTCTTGTTTCTGTGCATTGTTTTTCTTTGAAGATCTGTGATAAGTTGATATCTCTGTGATAATTCAGGGTTTCTTTGATTTGCAATAGTACAGTTTCTGATTCTTTCTAGGGTTCTACCATGGTCTCAGTTTCTTTACCTTCCTTAGGGTTTTCTTGTCTCATATTCATTCTTTCAACCTTAGCAATCATTATAGAGCAATCCAAAACTTCATGATCCGTAGCTTTACAACAAAGACGACTGGGTCTTCTACTAGGGCATTCCTTAGCAAGATGTCCTGGTCTTCTACAACTGTAAAAAATATTCAATCCTCTCTTTCTCTTAAATGATCCCCAACCCTTCCTGTACTGCGCATTAGGATCATGGTAGCTAACCTGCAAAAAATTCTTTCTAGGATCCTGCATCCATTTTTTAGTCCAAACATTCTTTCTATGCATAGGAATAACATATCTTTCATTATTTCTATCAGATCTACTCATATCAAACCTTCTTTCATCTAGTTGTGCCCTATTTTTCAGGGTAGGACAAAATTGATCAAACATACCTAGATCCATATTCCTGAAACAAAAATTTCCCCTAATATTAATTTTAGAAGAGCACAAAGCTTCTAGATCTAAAACTTTTCACTATTATTACCTTTACCAAAGAACAAAGCTTTCAGATATTACCTTTTTTATTTTCATCTGACTTCTCTTCTTAGCACAGAGCTCCACAACCCAAGTAGAGTATTGCGCACTAAGACAACATATCTATGCACGAGGATTTCACAGTTTCAGGTCAAATCTTCGCACAAAGCTTCTTCTTCCTCAGTTCCCAGCAATCACAGTTTTAAGTCTCGGCAATGGAACCATTTCTTGACACAGGGAAAGACCTAGGGTTCAAGGCTACAAAAAATCACCAAAAAAACCCTAACTATCGGCCCTCTCGGCAACACCTGTGAAGCAGATGAAGTCTCACCCAAGGTAGAGGCATGGGTGGTTGCAGGACTCCAGTGTCTGCAACCTTAGCTGGGACACAGATCTGTGATTGTAACACCTTAACAAATCACTTAGCAATTATGATTCATCAATATTCAATCTTAGTTTACAGTGCATCTAAACCCTAACAACAGATTAGCGCAGTATTCACATAGATTCAATAGACTCAAGCACTAAGCATACTAATAGAGATCAGATCTAGCATTCATTCACATTATTCAACACTAAGCTATCATATCAGATTCAACTATCATCTAGCATTGCACTAAGCTTTGAATCACATAAACTAAAGAACAACCAAGAAGTACAAAGCATTCACAACACCAGATATACGTGGTTCACCCCCACCTTGGTGCTACGCCCACCAACTCTTCATCTTCTTAATTAGCTTCTTTCAATCTTCTTACATGCACAAAGCCTCCAAATCAACTCCGTAGAGGATAGGAGATCTGTGCACCTCGCTAGATCCTCCTTCCCCGAGTAGATGTAGGCACAGAGCCTTCCATAGTTTGCGCACAAAGCACTACAGACGCCTTGCACTTAGCCCTACAAGTCTCAACATACAACACACACCAAGATTCTTACAATCGTTTGCACTTAGGACAACTTGCAATTGACTAGTCACTACTAGTCACTACTCACTACTTCTTACATCGCCTAGACTTCTATTTATACATTACGAAATAGGCCTAAGCATGGGTAAAACCATGGGATGACATCCCCATACCCATTACATAAGCCCAAAACCCAAAAAGGCCCTAAAAAGAGGCCGAGATCCTGCGATCTCTGCTTCGACTTGTGCTCTTCCTTTGATAGCCTGTTGAAGTCCCAAAAATAGGTCAAACATGACCAAGGATCCTCAAAACTTTGTCAAGGGCCAAAAAGCCTTGGTTAGGATCACCCAAACCTATTGGATACATTAGCATGTTCTAAAAGAATTTTTTTTTTTCATAATTAATCATGAACCTGTGCATTCTGCACATTACCATTCAGTTACCAGAATGGTCAACATTAATTTTTTAGTCTTCCACTCATACATTTTGTTTTAGAATGTCATCCAAGATTATTATATATATATATATATATATATATATATATATATATATATATATATATTCTTGCAACCCACTGCCCAGTTTCCAACAATCATTGAGGTCGTGACTATGTTCTCCTTACAGAGTCTTTACACAGTTCCTTCACAGGAAACTCCTTCAACATGCAACTTCCTTATTTCATATCCATCACTATATTTGATGACCTCAACCTTGAGTTAGCTTCAGATGTTTACCAAATATTCTATAAGGAACATAAGCATGCATCTTTGTTATGCAACCATATTATTTATCCACACATATTCCTTGTTTTTTCAACTTACATCCATGATGCACTTAACCACATGCATAATCATAAGCCTATGTGTATCTACCATAGGTATGTTTTGCATCTCACATACATCTTTACCTTAAAATAATTTAGCTCATGATTGTTCACAATTGTTCTCATGTGTTCCTTAAAGGAATAATCAGGTTGCCTTTTATCATGACAACAGAGCATCCTTGCTCATTTACTCTTTCATATATTTATACTATCCTTTCTTGAGGGAATGGAACACGTTCGCCTCAATATATCATTGGAAATGAAACTTTCATCACTCTTCAGAATAGAATCAATCATGCATCCATGGTATTAATTCAATCTTGGCAAGTGAAATTCTTGCCTTACATTTCACTCATCCAAGAAGTCATATCATGCCTTTAGTATACATATATTCTTACATCATACATGTGCATCACTTGCACATTTAATATCACTCATATCTATTTGGTCTTAATGTCAGTCTTCATATCAATAAACATCACAATGCATTAAAACCATGCACTCAAGCATATACAGACACAACCCAAACATTCATCATGCAAGCTCATTGCTTGCACCTTTTCCATGTGATTCATACACATGGACATATCGGACTTCTAGATCCTCCTCCTGAGGATCTTGCTGCCATCCTTATGAGAAGTCTCATAGGGACACTCAACATTGAGCTTCCGTCTAAGTTGAGAGATTTCAGTCATATTATTGTTTTAAGCATGTATACACATATTTGTATACATGTAGGTGCATCACTTGCATATTTTTACCTCATTCATTCACATTGATATTCTAGTTTTGATATTAGTTTTCTTTAGTGAGGGATTACAATCAATCATATGACTAGTCTCACAGTCATAATTCATACCAATGTTTCCCTCTCTACATGGAAATAACCAACAAGGGTCACTTTTTTCCCTTTCTCCTGTAAAAAACTCCCATAATTCAAAATTCAGATAAGTAGTTATTGTATCACTCAAGGCAGTAAGATAACCACTTCTAGTCTCTTCTTCATGCTTAAATTCATCCTTGGTCAACATATCTCTACAAGTGAATATTTTCCTAAACTCCCTCTTACGACTATCTGAGTATACCAAGCCATATCCATATGGCCACCATCCACCTCTGGATGTCAACCTGACCTATTGGTCATCTATACGTGTCCCAACACTTACTCTACCACATCTAGGATCAACATTTCATTAATCCTCCCACCTTATCCTCATAAGGTATTATGTACTCAACCTCATCAACCTTTTCCTTATGTTGCCTTAGTCAGATCATCACTAACCATATGATCTATGACATCTCCATATTTTACATTCAATGATAGATTATATAAGTATATATGCATGTCATATGCATGCTCTATCTTTTTTATATGCATTTAAGCATATCTTTGTGCACCAAGCGTTAAACCCCTCGACATATTCACACTTTTGTATGACTGACTATCATTTCCTAAAAGAAATGATAGAATTATGTTTCCATAGTCTAGCATGATTCAATCTCGTTGGGTAAAATCCCCACTGAATTTTAATTTGCACCCTTCTCCTCAAGAAACTTATGCAGATAATTTTCGTACGATAGTAATTCTCTCAACATGATCATCTTAGCCTTGGTAAACTAGTCTTATGACTATTCCCCGACCCATCTTGGCCTGTGTTTGAATCATGCTCTGCTAGATCGGGTAGGGCAGGGTTCTCTTTCCCTTAAAGTTTTCTAATAAAGAAAATATAATCACTTGACTCTTTCATGAGCCCAAGCAAGCCAAGTGTTGTTTCCTTCTCTGATAACAATTTGTAACACACCCAACCCCTTCAGTACCTTTTTAGGGATGGGACATCAAAATTTCTCTTTCCTCCATCATATCAAATCCTATTCTCGAGATCTCCATCACCTTCTTCTTGTCAAGAGATTTCCAGCCACTGTCTCCATGCTCAGATCCAAGCTTTGGATTGGAATTTATGCCCATTCGAAGTTATGTGAGGCTCATTGGTCAAAGGCCACGTGGAACCCATGTGGGTCTATCTCATTCGTACTATCCCAAGGTTCCCTGAATTCTTGTAGCTCCCTAGCACTCTTACATCTATGGTGGAAATCAATACATCGTTAAATCCACCGACAGGACTTCGTCCTCATTTACCACTCCCTTGGTGTTTGGTACTTCGGTGCTAAACGATGCCCCTTTTTCTTTCTACGTGCATATAATCTGGAGTCCCGAAATCCTGGACTCCCGAAGGATCCTGAATTCTTTCCATGTGGCTCCAGCCTTCGACCCTTTCATATTATCTAAAATAATACACCCCAAACCCTCTGAGTTCTGAATTCTCAGACTCCTAAAGGGTCCACCCTTACATGTGATGGCACATTAAATGTAGAGGCAAGGACAAGTGGATCCTAAACACCCCGCCCGCCATTAGGCCAGGCGAGTACATGCTAGGGAGATGAAACATAGAAAGATGGAGATGATAGGTGGCCCCATAAATGGGTGACAAGTGTCACATTCTAATGGGCACATAGGGTCTACGAAAATAACAAATCAAGGTGACATGTGGCACATTGAATGTGGGTCCATGTCACCTTGGGTGTCGTCAGCATGCCACGTCACTCCGGAGATGTCATCTTGCATGCTACATGAAAAGTATCCACCACATAGACTATGGGCTGAAGAACTTAATTGTGCAAACCACATCCAAAACAGACCCCCTACGAGGCTTGGAGCGACCTCAAACCAAAAGTGACCCACTTTCATATTTTTGGTTCATGTGCATGGGCCCAGATTCCCTCTGAAAAGAGGAAGGCCCTTGATCCATAAAGCACTAAGTGTATCTTTGTTGGATACCCTGATGATGTGAAGGGATACATACTTATTGATCTTTCCTTGGACCGAATCATCATTCAGCAAAGTGTCCAATTCAAGGAAAGTGTCTCGCATGTACCTCAACAACTGGATGTAGAGACCTTCATTCTTCCACTTGTCTGAGATGATGAGCATGCACATGCCAACTCTTCTTTAGATGAGAGTTCTGATTTAGAGGATTCAAATGATCCAAATACAAAGTCAGTATAGTCAGATGCAAATTCAGTGCATCCAGATGCAGATGTAGAGCCAGAATAGAGGCCCAAGTGGACCTAGACTACTCTCCAGGATGTAGGGGATCTTGTTGGTGATCCAGCCGATACGATGAGGACTCGATATGATTTCGAGGATCCTCCTTTTTCACTCACTTCCACTAAACCATTTCCCTCTAGGAATCTTTTCTTGGTTTAGTCTTCAGATCCACAATCTTATGGTGAGGCTGCTGGAAATCCATTTTGGGAATCTGCCATGCAGGAGGCGTACAACTCCCTCCTCGAGAACTAGACTTGGGATATGGTTCCTATTCCTTCTAGAAGGAAACTTTTCAGTTGAAGATGGGTCTATAGGACCAAGAGCACATCAGATGGATGGATTAGAAGATATAAATCCAGGCTTGTTGCTAAAGGCTTTCAACAGGTGCATGGCATTGACTATGATGAGACCTTCACTCCAGTAGCGAAGATGGATTCCATACATTTGGCACTTGCCATTGCGACAACCTAGGGATGGGAAGTCCATCATATGGACATGAAGAATGCATTTCTTCATGGTTATCTCTTTGAGGAGATCTATATGGAGCAACCACATGGATTTATGTAGGATTCCTCTTTGGTATGTTGACTGAAGAAATCTCTTTATGGCCTCAAGTAGGCTCCGAGGGCATGGTATGCCAAGATGGACTCCTACCCGCTGTCACAAAACTTTGTACGTTGGAAATCAGACTCGAATTTCTACATGCTTAGGATGGCTGATTCACTTCTACTCTTAGTTCTGTATGTTGATGATTTGTTGATCACCAGTTGCTCGACTTCATTGATTGTTGCAATCAAGAGGATTCTACAAGACAGGTTCTTGATGACAAACATGGGTCCGCTACACTTCTTCCTTGGACTCGAGATCAGTCAGGATGCATCAGGCATCAAACTATCTCAGGCCAAGTATGCATGAGATCTACTTCGATACATACAAGTAACCATCACCTTTGGGATTAATTATGCAACAAAATCTACATTGGATCTCATCAGGTTCACTGATTCTGACTGGGATGGTGATAGTATTGATCACAATTCCACATCTGGTTACTCACTTAGTCTTGGTTCTGGGCCTATCTCTTGGTCAAACAAGAAGTAGGCTGCTATTGCTCTATCTTCATCCGAGGCAGAGTACCGAGGGGTAGTTAACATAACCATTCATTCTATGTGGCTACAACATTTTCTCAGAGAGTTGGTCATTCAGTTTCATCGACCGATCATCATCTGGTGTGACAACTAGAGCACTTTGAAGTTTTGTAGAGATCCAGTTTAGAGGTAGTAGACGAATCACATCGATATCCACATGCACTACATCCGAGACTTAGTACACGAGGGGATCATAGACCTATAGTTATATCCTTTAGCAGAACATACGACATACATCTTCACCAAGACCTTCACTAAGTAGAAGTTCCATTCTCTGCGAAGTCGTCTTGGAGTGAAGGACATAGTTTCCTAGAAACTATTTGTTCTTCTTTTTACATACATTGTACCTTGAGGGGGGGGTTTTCCCATGAGGTTTTCCCTCTTTCCTCAATTTATTTCAGTGTATCTTTTGTATTTGGGTGCCTAACATGGCCTCATTTCCGTGACCCATTCTTTATTTTGACCATAGTGATGTTCAGGGGGGGTGTTGGAGTTACTTCACACACACCTAGGATTTCTTTTTCCTAAGGTTTTTCCTATATTTATTATTCTTTTTCCAAGGAGGAGAAACAAATCGTTCTCACCATTCTCTCCAAACTTGGTCCTGAGTTCTCTGTGTTCGTACACGCATTCCATTCAGCCAAATTCTCCTCTAGAGCCACCTGGAAGATGCCTTCTCTTAAGGAATTTATAGAATCCCCGAAACAAGAGAAAACCAAGCTCATCAACATGGGAAAAATCAAAGGCCCAAAGGTGCATGCACTTACTATGCAATATGGAAGCCATCAATATCATAAATCTAAATATAAAGACAAAAGGAAAGATCATGCAAATCCAAAGAAGGAAGGGTACTCAAAACCCTTCACTGATGCCTCCGGATCCAAAGGTGGAAAGGGAAGAAAAGGGGAGAAATGCACATACTGCCATAAAGGATTCCATATAGAATCTGAATACATGTAGAAACAAATAGATATAATTACTCAAATACTTCAGCAAGGTAACCTTGGAGATCGCATCCCCGAGGGTGCCAAGAAGAAGAAGCTAGAAGATCAGAATCCCAAGAAAGGAAATTCTAGCAAGGCTTGATTTCCATCAACTCCTCTCTCGATGCTTGGATCGTATATTCAGGAGCATCAAATCACATGGATGCCACAAAAGCATCCTATTCTTCATTGGATGCATGCAAAGTGTTGATGATAAAAATCACAACGAGGATTTCGCCCGCAAAGTATTACTAAAGCCTATTATTTAAACTAAGCTAATTATGATATATAATACTAGTAGGTGGGACCCCCTTGTAGATTGGAAGATCAGAGATAGTATTATTACACATTTTATGTTTTTTCTTTGATGCTTCTTACAGGGTTCTATATGATGGACGAAGATATATTGATTTTGTTTACGACATAATGGCAGATGGATAATGCATGTTATGTGGGTTTTGTTTCTCTAAGCTATAAATTCCATGAATGAATGGCTTGTATTTACTATTATTTCAATTTCTATTGTCACCATGATTCATTACCTACACAAGACACATGTTAGTAACAACAAAAGCAATAGAAAGGAATTTATAAAAAAAACCCAAGAAGGGAAACTATTCTATGCTATACTATCTGCAATTGAAATTTAAAGAAATTGATGTTAGTCCTAACTAGCAATGTTAGTGGATATACGATTTATATTGAGTTAGATTGGGTGCATGTGATATATGTTATAGTATGGTTTTGGCAATGGTTAATATAGATTGGGTGGCGCAATTGGAAAGCAATGTGTGCAAGTTTCGATGCATGGATTAATGGTTGGATGGATGTCGTGTACCATGTAATTGAATGAGATAGAGGATGGAAGCGACATGTGGTAAATGCACGTCACTCCATAGCTCTCCCACTGGCCATCACCCTAGCATGGTTATTATTCATTTCTATTTTTTTTGTGGTTAATCTTGGAGATTCAAGCATGGAAGGAACTGCTCGACCAAGCTCGCATTTTTAAGGCCATTGGTTACATGTATGGTTCTTTTCGTCCATCCATGAATTCACTCTATGTATGAAATGAATGTTGGCTTGGTAATGTGTTGGTTTGTGTTTTCTTGAGGTTGGGAACTATGTAAATGAGCAGTGTTTTCTTTCGAATGATTGTTTGTGTTATTCGCTGCAAATGGAAAAAATCAATGGTTGAAGTTGCATTTTCATTCGCTGTTGTGTGTGGTGGAAGCTGTGATGGCTCTCAGTTATCTTTATGGGTTGTTGTTGGAGGGTTTCACTCTGGTTTTCCTTGCTGGCCATCTCCTCACAGTTATTGTAACCACACTCAATTGTATTTGATGCTATGGGGTTACTGTGTATGTTTTGAACCACTTTTGGTCACTGCATATCTTTTTCACCTGGTCGCAGGATCATTTTGCATTACTAGTATCCACACAGTTGGTTATGGGGTGGCTATCATGCCAAGAAGCACGCTTTAGGGTTTTTGGTAGTACCTGGGCTCTACATTTCTATCAGAATTATTCGGCTATTGGGGAAAAACACGAGGGTAATGCCTCTGCATTTCTTGGTGTTGGTTACTGGCCAGTGAGAAATCTCTTCCCTTTTGCATCGTGGCCGACCCTACTTGGTGTTGAAATGTCACCATATTCTACAAGGCTAAGGTTTATGAGGCTTTTGGCTCCACCGTGCTTGTCTCGAGGGTCTCTCACCTACTGTTGATAAGGTCGACCTTTCAATCTCCCTGTGTTTGGTTCCACTGAGTGAACCCTTGATTATTTTCATTCATTAGTTACAGAGCCCAATTTTGGTAAACTAAAACAGTCTCACCCTGTCAGGAATCTAGTTGACTATGTTAAGTTGGTTGATTAGTATGGATAGTGTCTTTGATTGTTGGCTCATCTCTGTTTGATCGGGTTGATTGGAGAGTTGTAATTGGAAATGATAATTGGTATATAGTCACTGCATTATTTTATTATGACAGTTGAATAGATAAATCAAAATTTTTATGAATGGTTTGATTGGGAGTAATTGGATATGTACAATCACAGAGATGCCTCTTTGCATTATGCATTGATTTGTGTATTCATATAACATGGTATAAATTAAAGTGGTGGTTTGATCCGGATTTATGTAGAAACACAATGAAATACATAAATACACATAAACACAGAGATGCAGCGGAAATAAGTCTTCATTTCATTAATAACAAATGACTGAAATATGCTTACAGACGGAATGGAAATAAACTAGCTAGGCGTTGGTAGCTTATCTCTGAGAAGAGATGTGGCCGCTACTCACATCCGTCAGAAGGTGATTACAATGAGGCTCTGAAGGCCTTTTTACAATAAACGGGAATGCCAAAAGTCCTAGACATCCAAAAACCTAACCCTAGGAGATGAAGCGCCAAAAGTCATGTGGGCCCCGTTTGGGTAAGTGAGTACATCAACTTCCCGGGGTCGTAACTTTTGCATACGATCTCCGTTTTAGGCGTGTGATAGCTCATTGGAAAGGTATCATCGAGGAGATTCATTTTGGGGGCTCAATAATGCCTTCAGCTATCATTGAGATCCTCGATCTCGAAAAACCTTCATTTGGACCCTCAAAATGGCCCCAGAAGTTAAAACCTGCTAAAAATAGTAAATTGCCAAAATTGCCAGAAAGTCATTTTGAGCCATTTGGAAAAGGTGGGTGGCCACTGATATCCACCTGGATCAATACTGTGTGAAAAATGAAAAAATGAAAGAAGCAATGGTGGGGGTCCAAGTGGAATAGGTGGGTGGCCACCAATATCCACCTGGATCATTCCTCCCCCCTTAGGAAGCAATGGTCCCCATTGCGTTGAGGTCCTCCATGAGATGAGGAAACTTCTGCTGAACTTGATCCCTGGTGAGCCATTTTCCTTGGTGAAGGAGTTGGCCTACTTTGACAACTCGATATAGTGGAATCCTTTGTTTTTGGGTGTGCTTGATCTGTGTATCCATGATCTGATCAGTTCTGGCTTGTTCCATGCAGTCTAGATTTAACTCTGTTGGTGTGAGTTGTTATGCCATGTCAGATGTGTCTAGTAGAGGTGGAAAGTAGGGCTGAAGGTGATCCACATTGAACACTGGGTGCAGAACAAGGAAAGGTGGAATGCTGAGCTCAAAGGCATTTTCCCCTACAACCTTGGTGAGGGTGTACGACCCATATCGAAGCGGACGAAGCTTGCAGTGGGGTCCAGTGAGGCGCTCCTTTTGCAAATGTAGCCACACTTTGTCGCCCACTTGGAAGTTGTGTGGCACCCGATGTTGATCATGTCGTTGCTTGTACTTAGCATTGGCTCTGTCCAAGATGTCATGAACCTATTGGCGGATGTGTTGAATGT
>ML780367.1:98342-109748 GCA_009831015.1 Picea engelmannii | reverse complement strand
CATGTGGGCCCCGTTTGGGTAAGTGAGTACATCAACTTCCCGGGGTCGTAACTTTTGCATACGATCTCCGTTTTAGGCGTGTGATAGCTCGTTGGAAAGGTATCATCGAGGAGATTCATTTTGGGGGCTCAATCATGCCTTTGTGTATCATTGAGATCCTAGATCTCAAAAAACCTTCATTTTGACCCTCAAAATGGCCCCGGAAGTTAAAACCTGCTAAAAATAGTAAATTGCCAAAATTGCTAGAAAGTCGTTTTGAGCCATTTGGAAAAGGTGGGTGGCCACCGATATCCACCTGGATCAATACTGTGCAAAAACTAAAAAACTGAAAGAAGCAATGGTGGGGGTCCAAGTGGAATAGGTGGGTGGCCACCAATATCCACCTGGATCATTCCTCCCCCCTTAGGAAGCAATGATCCCCATTGCATTGAGGTCCTCCATGAAGCAATAGTTGTATTGAATACAATGCTAGTTTTATCGATTACTTAATTGTTTTTTCAAACAGTGTTCGCTCTTTTCTCCTACCATTACTTCACTTTTCACACATTACAATTCCCCTCACCTTCCTATATTCACTATCCACTCCCTATTCCCAAAATTTAATTATAGTTAAGATAAGTTATGTATTATGATAGTTAAGAGATTGCAAGGATGAATTACAGTGATATATTCTTTTGGTTTACGATACAATTGATTGTTTTATGTCTATGAGTAGTAATCATGATATTTTCCCCCTCATTTTAACATTTTTCGCTCAATACAACCCCTCTCATATCCCAAAACCCTTGTTCACCCCCCTGCTCATTGAAAACTATCAAACGATTTGTATGGATTGGATTGCATGAGTTTGATATGTTGCTGAGCCAAATTTTATTTCATATTTAAAAGAGTTGTCATGTATGGTTGTTAAAGAAACTATTTTCTAATCAATTATGCATACATGAATGATTTTTTTCAGCAGAGGTAGCCATGGAAGGGGTAACCGAGGAAGAGGAAATTGGAACAGGGGTCCTAGAAGACCAAGATTCTCTATACACTTTGATGCAAACTCACAAGAGTTAGGCCAGCTATTGCAAGCTATATTTTTTAAATCGATTGGTTAAGGAGTGGTCCAAGCTAGGCCTAAAAGGCCTCCCTTCCAAGCCCCACAGGTCCCTGGTATCCCAGTGCCTCCTCATGTCTCACTACAACCTAAATTCCCCGAAAACGATGGATGGAAAGAGATTGTCTACCTGACAGTCTCCCAACATCATGGCTGGCCTAACTTGTCTCTACCTACACCTCTACCTATCAATCAAATTTTCCAAGCTTCCCATGTCCACTCACCAGTACAGTCTTCCCATGCAAACCAAATTTTAAAAATTGAGGCCCACCATGCTCCTGACAAAGGAAAATCCATTGCTGCCCCTTCCTCACCATCAAATGAATCTGATAAATCCGTGTCCTCTTGCATGCATTTGAGATATGATTGCTCTCATGTGATCAATGAGATTAGGCCTAAAGGCTCCACACAACCTAAGGAAAATTTAGAGAGATCAAAAGGTGAAAACAGTAACAAGGGAAAGATTGTCTCACAGAGTGGAAAATATGGATTTTAAGTTTTTATTTATTAATTGTTGAGAACAATTGACTTCTGAAATTTTAGGCAGCACACTATTTTTTGGATATATGGGTAATATATTTTTGGAAATAATTTCAATTATCATTGATATAAATTGTCAAAATATGAAAATGATGATGGGAGTCACAAGGAGGGATGTTTTGTTTGATTAACTAGTTGTGTTATCATTGTTAGAGAACTAAAGGGAGTCACAAGGGGTCCCACCTACTAGTTATTATTTATTTAAAACCCTTATTATGATTTTATTACTTTTCCCCCTTAACTAAAAATTTGGTTGAGTTTTAGTTAACTTAACTAAAGAAGTAGTTCAACTACTTCAACCAATTCTAATTTTCTTAAAGGCAAAAGGAAAAGGAGGAACAAGCGAAGAATAGAAGGAGAAGCATACTAAGGTTTCCTCTTTGAGTTTTGTTGAGATAATTCAGTTTTCATTCATTCCTTAATTCATTAGAAGCCTAATTAGTTTTTATGATAGCAGGGTCCTATTGTAGACAACAAGATTCATGGCTGAATTTCATCATTCATACACTTATTTTTCATAGGTGTTGATCTATCTTTGATAGTTTGTGTAGACTTGTCTGTTTGTGAATTAGATTTAATGACTGACAAAGGCTATTGTGCAGAGTCGAGTGGGAAAAAATATGTGGCAAGCTGATCCATCTTTTAAAGTTTAGTTTTTTACTTTCTTTTAGAATTTCTTTTGTATGTTTCATCGGGGACGTGTAAGTTTGATTTTGGTCCAAAACTTCCTTAGGAAATTTTGTAAAGAGAACGATTCTTTGATGAATTGGAATGAAATAAATGATTTCTTTATGTCCCATCTGTTTTGATTATTGAATTGGTGTCTTGAATTTTGTCTCTATATTTATTTCATCATCTATTATGTTCAGAAAATTACATAAATAATGAAATTTTCAACAAGATTTTATTTATAAAAAACAAGCACTTGTAAACAATACTTTTGAATTAGGATACCAATTTTGATGGCTATAAACATAGGGTGATATTCCCGTCTATATTGATTTAGCCAAGAAAGATATGAAAATGCTTGAGTAATATCATTTCATATCTTTTCCTCAACACAAAGGCCCTCCTATTCTGATGGGGGACAACTCTTCAGTCGAGGTCAGCGACAAAGGAAGGATTGAACTCACCAATAGAAGCTTCAAGAATGTTCTACACATTCCCAAACTTTCTGTCAATCTTCTTTCCATGTATCAAATGATGAATTCCGACACCGGAAAGAAATTCATATTCACACCTAATGTAGTGGACATATATGACATGCAAAAAAAATCTAGGGTTTCTACCGGTGAGGTAAATCATCAATATAGATTGTATACATGTTCTAAATTTATTGAACCAGATTCTTCTTTACTGCTTAGCCATGTTGATGAAAGCAGTAGGATATGGAACGAAAGGTTCAAGCATTTTAATTTTAGATATATGCAACAACTTAGAAATAAAATATTGGTTCATGGTCTACCAGACATCCATTTCTCCAAAGGAATTTGCGAGGGATGTGTTCTTGGAAAACACCCTTAAGAGAAATTCGACAAAGGAAAGACTCAAAGAGCTTCCTCTCCTCTAGAGCTGATCCATAGTGATCTCATGGGATCTTTTCTGCATCCATCAATCAACAAAGAAAGGCATATGCTCTTTTTTGTTGATGATTTCTCATGTTTCACATGGATTTATTTTCTCAGGCAAAAATGAGAGGTCTTTCAACACCTCAAAGATTTCAAAGCCCTTGTTGAGACACATTCTGGAAACAAAATCAAATTCCTCCAAACTGATAACATGAGAGATTATGTCAACCATGAGATCCATAATATTTTTCATGAGGAAGGGATTCAGTTGCAACACACAGTTCCCTATACTCCATAGAAAAACATAGTTGCTGAGTGGAAAAAAAAATCTCTAAAAGAGATGGCATCTTGCATGCTACATGCAAAGTCGCTACCATTGAGACTATGGGCTGAAGCACTTAGTTGTGAAACCTACATCAAAAATATATCTCCCCATGGATTTTTCAAGGATAATAACCCCTACGAGGCTTGGATTGGACTCAAACCGGAGGTGACCCACTTTCGTGTTTTCGGTTCACGTGCATGGGCCCAGATTCCCTCTGAAAAGAGGAAGGCACTTGATCCACAAAGAAATAAGTGTATCTTTATTGGATACCCCAATGGTGTGAAGTGATACAAAATTATTTATATTTCCTCATACCATCTCATCATTGAGAGAAGTTTCCAATTTGAGGAAAGTGTCTCGCATGTACCTCAACAACTGCATGCAGACACCTTCATTCTTCCACCTGTCCGAGATGATGAGCATGCACATGCTGAATCTTCTTTAGATGGGAGTTTTGATTTAGAGGATTCAGATGCCCCAGATACAAAGTTAGTACATTCATATGTAGAGTCAGTGCATCTAGATGAAAATGCAGAGCCAGAGCAGAGGCCCAAGTGGGCCTAGACTACTCTCCAGGATGCAAGGGGTCTTGTTGGTGATCCAACTGATACTAGGAGGAATTGATTTGATTTCTCAGAGCCTCCTATTGCACTCATTGCCACTGAACCATCCCCCCCCCAGAATATTTTCTTGGTTCAATCTTTAGATCCACAGTATTATGGTGAGGCCGTTGGAAATCCCTTTTGGGAATCTTCCATGCAGGAGGAGTACAAATCCCTCCTCGAGAACTAGACTTGGGATCTGTTTCCCCTTCCTTCTCGAAGGAAAATTTTTAGGTGCAGATGAGTCTACAGGACCAAGATCACAACGGATGGATAGATTAGAAGATACAAATCTAGGTTTGTTGCCAAAAGATTTCAATAGGTGCATGTCATTGACTATGATGAGACCTTCGCTCCAGTAGCGAAGATGGATTCCATACATTTGGCACTTTCGATTGCGGAAACCAAGGGATGGGAAGTCCATCAGATGGATGTGAAGAATGAATTTATTCATGATGATCTCTCTGAGGAGATCTATATGGATTAAATCCAAGGATTTATGCACAATTCCTCTTTGGTCTGTCGACTGAAGAAATATATTTATGGCCTTAAGCAGGCTTCGAGGGCATGGTATGGCAAGATGGAATCCTACCCACTGTCTCGAAACATTGTATGTTGTAAATTAGACTTGAATGTCTACATGCTCAGGATGACTGATTCAATTCTACTCTTAGTTCTGTATGTTGATGATTTGTTGATCACTGGTTGCTCGATTTCAGCGATTGCTACAGTCCAGAGGATTCTATGTGACAAGTTCTTGATGAAAGACATGTGTCTGATACATTTCTTCCCTAGACTAGAGATCAGTCAGGATGCATCAAGCATCAAACTTTCTCAGGCCAAGTATGCATGAGATCTCCTTGAGAGATTTCACATGACAAACTACAAGCTTGCTCCGACACCTTTTCTATCAGGACTCAAACTTGAGGATGGCGGGGACACTCCACTGGTTGACAACACACTGTATAGACAATTAGTGGGGAGATTTTTGTATCTCAGACACTCTAGACCAAACCTCTCCTATGCAATTGGCGTAGTTTCTAGGTTCATGCAGGAGCTGCATGAGATACATTGGAAGGCTACAAAGAGTATCCTTAGATGCGTACAAGGAACCATCACCTTTTGGATTCATTATGCAACAAAATCTACATTGGATCTCATCAGGTTCACTAATTCTGATTGGGCTGGCGATGACACTGATCACAAGTCCACATCTGGTTACTCACTCAGTTTTTGTTCCGGGCCTATCTGTTGGTCGAGCAAGAAGCAGGTTTCTATTTCTCTATCTTTAGCCGAGGAAGAGTACAAAGGGGTAGTTAACATAACCATTTAGGCTACGTGGCTACAACAATTTCTCACTGAGTTGGGCATTCAGTTTCATCGACCGATCGTCATCTGGTGTGACAACCATAACACTCTGAAGTTCTACAGAGATCCAGTTCAGAGGTAGCGGATGAAGCACATCATGATCCACATGCGCTACATATGATACTTAGTACATGAGGGGATCTTTGACCTATAGTTTTGTACTTCAACAGAATAGACGACAAACATCTTCACCAAGACTTTCACTGACCATAATTTCCATTCTCTACGAAGTCGTCTTGGAGTGAAGGAAACAGTTGCCTAGCAACTGTCAGTTCTTCTTTTTACATACATTGTACCTTGAGGGGGGGTTTTCCCTCTTTCCTCACTTTATTTCAGTGTATCTATTGTATTTGGGTACCTAACATGGCCTCGTTGTCGTGACCCATTCTTTATTTTCACCATAGTGATCTTCAAGGGGGGTGTTGGTGTTACTTCACACACACCTAGGATTTGTTTTTCCTAAGGTTTTTCCTATGTTTATTAGTCTTTATCAAGTCTCCTAAAGTTTAGGGAGAATATTCCTTTAGGAGAATATTCTCTTCAGTTTTCACTTCAGTTTGACTAGTTGAGTGGAGTCTAGATCCTGCATTGGTTTTGTCACCATGCAACATTGGGATCATCACCAACTAATGCGCATTATCCTTGGTATCATCACTAGACTATCACATTACCCATGATTCCATGATCACCTCCTCACTTCACTCTGTTTCAGTTAGTTAACTGAAGACTGGTAGACTAGTTAACTCAGCTAGGTGGCAGTTCACTCCTGTAACTTCCCGAGAGACTAGACTAGGTGGCAATTCACTCTCGTAACTGTTGTTGTGTGTCCAGATCACTCTATAATACCACTATGGTGCATTGGATTCTCCTCCAATTGGAATTGGTTGAGTTATATAGAGTATAGCATGTGTAAATGATTCATTATCCATACGGTTAGTGAAAATTCTTCCATTCTTTGTCTCTTGCTTCTTCTTTCTCAATTTCTCTCTGCAAATGTGTGTGGTATTTTCTAGCTGGATCTATTATGTGCAGGTTCAATACATTTACAATTACAAGCCGGGGGAAACAAGGGTATTACAGGTACAAACTACTATGAATACAAGATGTTTAATTTGAGCACGCCAAAGCTAGAGCAGTCAAAAAAGGAAAAGAAACCAGGTGTGCATTCTGGTGTCTGCATTGTTCTTTTTTTTCTTTTTGTTTTCATAATTTTCTAAACAATTCTTAAAAAAAACTCGTGTCAGACAAATTAGAAGATGAAAAAAATAGTAGATGTTGAGAACTATCAAATTAACAGAGGGTTGAGTGTAGATACCAACATCAACCAAGTATTAAGTAACAACAATATTTTCAGATTAGTTGCATTTTCATACACTACAGAGGACTGTCAGTATGATGCATTTAAATTTCTCTTGCATTTTCATTATACTTTAGGTTAGTTATTCCATGGCGTGGTAGATCACTTCCTCTTATGCTTTCACAATGGTAACATTAATGCATTATAATAATTTATGTATGAATTGGCCTCTAACTTTTTGTATCAGTTGCATGCCATTCATGATGTTGGTGCGTATATTTAAAATATGTGGTTATATGCATATGCGGACCAACTTGAAAATGAGAGAGGGATATGAGGTGATACATTTTTCATACAATGGCCAACCAACTGGCTAAATATATCGATCATGGTTTTGTCACTAACAAGAAAAAGAAGGTACTTTCTATTCAATGAAAATGCAAGTAGAGATCTATATTGCATATTGTTTCATGAAAGTGATCATGTTAGTGGTCATTACGAACCATTGTTGTATAAAATATCTTCCATATGAAATTTTGGAATATCTAATACTTAGTTGTCCCTCATGTGCAAAGAGCTTCAATTCCACTAGAAACGTCATGTGCATGACATGCGTAGTCGTGGATTGGACATAGCATTAGCTAGTACAACTAGTCATGGCAAGAGTCTGTTCACTGCACTTTGCTGCTTGGTCGCGACAACGTTCGATGTGTAGTCTCTAAGACTGTACGTTGTCAAGTACTTTCTCAATGCACTTATAGGTGGAAACCATGATGCCTTTCACTGTTTGCATCAACATATGACCCCTGATGTCATACAAAGTGTGAGAGTAGGTGGAAGTTGGAAAACATATCTAGTAGATATGTCATTGCCATATGAAAAGGAAAATATAAAGGGTGGGCCATTTTGTTTGCATTGGGTATCAATCATATTCGAGGTAAATATTTAGGTCTGGTCATCCGTTGCAGATAGCATTTTCAAGTACTACACTGTTGATTCAAACTTTGATAAAACAATTGATATTGTGTCATTTCAAACATATACATCACACATTCACTATGAGCCATTGGTCCACTATGAACCATTGGTAACACAAAATTGAAATGAAAAATGTACTTTACATTGTAACCAGGTTCCTATAAGTGTGGACATGGTGGATGGAGTCAACTTCCACACCATTACAAGAACACTTAATCCAATATGTAATAACAATTGCATTGTTCTTCTTGTCCATGTATCGAAACAAGATTTCCATGCATTTGTTCAATATTGTAGAAGAATAACAATGTCAACAAGAAACGATGATGGCTTGAACCTATATCATTTCCGAGAATTTGAAAGAGTTGCTAAGAATCCTAGGATTACATTCCATTAGTTGAAAAAAATCATACGTGAAAAACACAATTGCATTGACATGTTATTTGTTGAAGAAAAGAAATAGATGGCCAATGCATAAGGCCAACAAAATCTGCATCATGCATAATGTGCATAGATAATGCTTACCTTAAACAATAGTTCCAGCCTTCACATCCAATGCCACCAGGAACATCCATTTCTAGTCCATACACATAAATTCAGTTACCATCAATTGAAAAAGAACATATGTGAAATCCTAAAAAACAATCACGTTTCCAACGTAGGCCATTGTCCTGATAGGAGTCCAAACATAAGGGTTCGTAGATGAAAGAAAATTGTTTGCAATGTGAAGAAGGAAAAAGAACAGATACCCATTGGCCATTGTCATGTACAGAAGAAAATTTCAAAGAAAGTCTATATGGAAGAAATTAAAGACATGCCTAGGATGACATGTGCAATTTGTGAGGAGTTGCATTTTGAAAGGAACATTAAATGTTTTACCCATGACTTGGAAACAAAATATATGGGTTTGACATTGAATGAAAAAACTTTCTCTCGTAAAAAAATATGTGTCTCATGCAAGAGGTCACTCCAAAATGGAAAAATGCCACAATTTGCAACACCAAACCAAATAAGACGTAATAAACCATTGCCGTAAGTACACATTCAAATATTGAAGAGAGACTTGTGTCATTGCATATTTCATTTGCGGATTAAACCATGGGGTTATAATCGGTCCCAATTGGGATTAGCAAGATCAATTATGAATGTACATGTCCTTATGGATGTTATGCAAAAGTCATTGCCACAATCCATGAACGAAAGCATGACAATAGTTTTTTCCTTGAAACAAAATTTGCAATACAAGAATGCATACCAGATAGGTAGAGTACGTGTCAACACTGTCATGAAAGCATTGAAAAAATCAACCTGCAGAAACCTATACATGGTTGAAAACATTTGTATAAATAAGGATTGGAATCGTGTTCTTCAATAAGGAAATTCCAACTCCACGCAAAATGCAGAGACTAACACTGGAAGTGAAATAGATGATGAATAAAACAATGAAAACCCTACCGAAACTTTGATTCATGGATTGATTGAGTCACAATGGATCTGTGACTTGCATGACAAGATCGTGGAACTTGCCCCTGCTGAAGGGCAATGTCCGCTTGGAACTTTCAAGGACAAATATGTAGAGGAAACAAACTGCCCAACACTTTTCTATGGAGATCCGTGTGACGATGATATTACAAGATGTTTTAGCGATCAAAAAATAATGAAATGGGAATTGTTGTAAGAAAGTGGTGATTTTTCCTGTCACATAGCAAATTTGTTTTTCAAGACAATGCGAATAATAATTGCGAAGGTTATGTTTTTCTTCTAGGTTTGAATAAGGAAAGATTAGTTGTGTGGAATGAATATATTAGCGAAAGAATTCAAGTACAAAGAAGACTTAGAAAAACTATTGAAATATGATATTTGATACATAGATTTCAAGAACATTTGGATCTCTCTTGATTATTTGCAATAGATCAAGAAGACGTTATTTGAAATGATCCAACAATTGGGCCCCACAACCTTTTTTTTCACATTTACATGTGCATAACATTAATGGACTCCATTAGTGAGTACACTAAATGAGTTAGACATAAACACGAAGAAGAGAAAGAAAAATGATACATTGGAAGTCATTGATATTGACTATGTCATAGGGAAAGACCTGGTGACATGTACAGGTTACTATAGACACAAAATCAACGCCTTGAAGGAAATGATATGTCATGATGACACATTCTTCATAAAATTTTCAGACCATTACTTTGTGACAAAGTTCCAGAATAGGGGAAGTGAACATGAACACCGACTCCTATGGATAAAGAAAGCTCCAATACATGGAAAGGACATTAACATGAAAATCAAAACATTTTTGGACCAGTACATTAGCTATGACACAAATCATTTGGATCCATAACTGGCCAAAGTTCATAGGCACTAACATACAAAGAGTTGTAAAAAACAAAGAGACTCACATTGTAGGTACAAATTCCCTATGCCTCCAATAAAAACCATGAAAGTCACTGAACCACTTATTTTAGTCAACAATGTTCTCCTTGAGAAATCAAAATCCATGTTCAAATTTCTAGAGAAAACAAATTATGCAAACTTGATGAGCTTTGAGGACGTTTTGATGTAGTTGAGCATAACAAAAGATGAGTACATCCAATTACTACAATGTACATTAAAGAAACCGACAATTTTCCTAAAACAAAAAATTTCACACATGTAGAACAATAGTTTCACCAAGGACATGCCAAATATGTGGAATGTGAATACAGATGCATAGTATGTGCTCAATGCATACACTGCAACATTGTATTGTTCCTCGTACATGACAAAAGTTGACAAATCTATGACAAGTTCATTTAGGAAAATACATAGAGAACATGAAACAAGTAGAATTGATGTTATGCAAATGATATGTACACTTGGCAGTACATTGCTTAATATTCAACAAATGTTAGCTCAATAGGCAGTTCATATTTCACTTTCCCTCCCATTGAATTCCAACTCAAGTGAATGTATCTTCATAAACACGTCTCCTCCTAGTGAGTGCATGTTTATGCTTAAGAATCCATTCCTACTAAAAAAAGAACTTGATAATTCATAGGATGTGATGTGCCACTCCATTATTGATTACTACATTGAGCATCCATCTTCTCTCAACCATATCTTCCTTGTAGAATTTGTATCTAATTACAAGAAGAATGGTGAAAACATGAAAAAGGAAAAAATCGAACGTAATACGGTTCTTCAAATACAATAAACACATTGAATATGAGAACTTATTTCATGAGAAACTTTTGCTATATGTTCCATTTAAACAAAGTGAAGACACATTAAAACATAGGCTTGCTACATGGCAAGCTACATATGCTTTCTATCATAGTACAATACAAACCAATGAGGCTAACTTTACATACAACATCAACTCAACATGGGGCGATTTAGAAACTAAAACTTGACGATCTTGCAAACAATGATGATACATGTGTTGATCTTAAAACAACTAGACCTCGTTGTGAACATTATGACCTAGAGGCAAATCTTTAGTGCCCTCAACAAACTAGTATGGAAAAAAGTATTAATCTTGGGTTTCAGGTCACAAAACATCCATTTCTCCTTGAGAACAAACAATTTTACAAAACTATAAGATTTCTTAATAGAGAACAACAAGCAATTGTGAA
>ML780367.1:70506-98292 GCA_009831015.1 Picea engelmannii | reverse complement strand
ACAGGTAAAGATGCTTACAATGCAGGTGGGAAAACAATCCATTCTGCATTGCTAATTCCTTTAAACAAGTCCCAATTTCTTCCACTTAGCAAAGAAATGTTAGACAAAATGTCCAAGATTTACGATGAATTACAACTTATATTCATAGATGAATCCTCCTTGATTGGAAGTCGATTCCTGTATTCCATTGAAAATTGACTTAGGAACATAAAAAATATGCAAACTCAGTACTTTGGAAATATTGGCATGGTGTTTCGTGGCGATCTTTACCAAGTACAACCAGTGCATGATTCTCTAATTTTTGAGCATCCTGCAATAAATATGCAACTATTGACATACAAATTTTGGGAACAAAATATAAAATTCTATGAATTACAAACTACAATGCGCTAGAAAGATGCAAATTTCATTGTAATTTTGAACAAAATGCGAAGAAATAACCAAAAAAATGACGACTTGCTATATATCAATGCACGTTGCATACACCCTACACCAAAATAGCCAACATTTCCATATCTATTTTATAGAAATAAGCATGTTGCAATGCATAAAAAGCACATGCTCTCGCTCATGCCTGGAAATGAAATTATGATCAATGCAATTGACGTGGAAGAATATAACCATGGAGATATTCCATGCCATCAATATACAACCACTTTTCCTTCGCTACTTGTCCTTAAAATGGACATGCTAGTTGAAATATATGCTTGCAATTATGATTCAGAAGATGGCTTGGTCATTGATGCAAGTGGAATGGTCAAAGAATATAAAAAAAATAGCACTAACGTTCTTTGTATTAATTTTCATGATCCACTTTGTTGTTCCTGATATTGATTCTAAGGCTCAAAGAATAATGTCAGGCATCAAAGGTTTTTAAAAGAAATGTTTTAATGAGTGCCTTTTCTACCTTCAGTTTTATGATAAATGATCTTTAAATGAAATTAATAATAGGACAATACAGAGGCTATATGTCATTATCTGAGTCACAATTATAATATCAAATGATGTAAAAAGAGTTACAAAACTGTTAAACAAAGTCGGGTATCAATTATAGATAAGTCTCACCTTGTTTGCAGTAGAATAAAAGTAGAAGACTCACCCTTGAATAGGATATAAAATGCAGTAATTCACATAGATAACAAGTCTTGTTTTACTCACAGTAATAACAGAGGAAAATTTGTTTACTGAATGAACTCCTGGTATAATATGATTGCAGTAGATGTAATACTAAATTGCAATCAATCACTCTTCAAGAATTACAGAAAGAAATTCAGAGAAATGGAAACGTAGAACGAACACATAACTCAAATTGAACGAAACTTAGAATATCTGTCTGCAATTGTATTAATACTCAAAAAGAGTTTCTCTATTACATTTGACAAGAAGCAGCCCTGAATCGATCTTAAATCTATGTATTTATACAAAATCTGTCACAACTGAAAACCGTTGGACTTCTTACAATATTTAACTAAAAATAGAATACTTCTGAATAAACCAACAATGTGTAAATATTGATGAGTTTCATTGGTGCTTTCCTCTGTCTCTTCGTCTGCTGGTAGAAGCACTCATTTTCCTTAGAAATTTGGGTTGGGTACACATGTCATTAGGGCCACCTCAATCGTTTGGATTACTGTGTTGGCTGTTTGATCTCGTTGCCATCTGTCCCTTTAGGTGTGTTCAACGGGGCAATGAATTACAATCGAGGTCATGGGGGGAGGATAATAATATGAATAGCACAATGTTGGCTCAGCAAGGGATGGATAAAGGTCATAGGGAAGAGTAACTGTCCATGGAAAGAATGATGGGGGAACAATTGTTCGATGAAGAGGTGGGATGAGTGGATGCTAGAATGTGGGTGGTAGAGATAGACGAGGTAAGTGACTGTTGGAGGGTGAAAGGTGGAGAGGGTGGAAGGGGTGTACACTGTGCATGTTTTCTCATTTGTTCCCAGCTACACTTTCTTTTCTCGGTTCAATGCATTGGGTGCATCTATCCATCAATTCTATCACAAAACTTGAAGGCTCAATCCTCTCATTTACTTCGAAGGAAAACAATTTCTTCTGTATTTGGGGTAGCTTTTCCTGAATGTTGTTTACTTCTTGGACTATGGCCTGGAACCACGAACTTGGTCAACCAACCATTCATTTATTTTAAGAAGATCTATCTAGCTCATCTCTTGGATGGCTTCCTGAATAGCTTCCTTGTTCTTTCTAGAGCTTTGTTGGTTCATTTCTATCTCAATTTTCCCAAGGGCCTCTGAGATATTATTCCCCTCAAACTCAATCATATTTTTTTTTAATGATGACAATGCCTATAGACCAGCCTATTTCACCTCTCTAGTGAGTTGCTTTCCATATCCCATATTTCTCTCCCAGGCTTTTAAGGCAATTTCTCCTCTTACTTGTTCAAAATAAGAGAGAAGAGGAAAATCAGGGGAATTAGCTTTCTGCATCAATATGAGAACTTCTTGAAAATTAGACCGGGATGAGCATGACTCTTTTTCCTTCACATAGATATATTTCAGGGAAAGGTCTACTACCTGATAGCATTTCTGAATGGCATCTACTTTCAAATAAAGTTCTTACTGGGAAACTTCCAGCTTCTCATTGATTTCCAATGCTTTAGTTTTGAAGGGAGAAATGTCTATCATTGTGCGATCTGTTAGGGTCAATATGGCTTGAAACTTCTTTATCAGATCGTCACACTGAGTGACCAGATCTTGGTTTGTCTGTGAACTTTGGTGGAATAGATCGAGGTTATCCTGTAGTTGTTTAATTTGTTGTCGATCACTAGCCCTGATTTGCTCAAAATCCTGGTTCATTCTGCTTTTGATAGTCTGCTTTGTAGTATATATCTAAATTTGCAAGTGTTCTACCAATAGGCACTTCTCTCGTAGTTTTTCGGTCAAATTGGCCACCGACCATTTATTGGCAGTGGAAAAAGTACCTAACAAACCTGCAAATTCTTTTGGAAACTTTGTACCATCATGGTCATTCCCGTCATACACCAGTCTTTTCCTTTTATTAATGACTCCATCCTTTTGGTGAGATTCTCTTTTCACTATAGCCTTTCGTTTCTTGCTAAAAAATAAATCCGAGGGAGGCATCTCTTCAAGAGATATAGGAGTAAGGTCACCTACAAAAGTGAGTTCAGAGTTAGGATTTCTGAAGCTGGTCTGTAGAGGGGTTAATGATGCAATGGGAGAGACAATTTCAATGGATTTTTTCTCTCCTATTGTATTTACAGTTCCAACAGGAGTTGCTGGTGTGGAATGCGAGATAATTTGTCTCAGATTCATGAAGGCCTCAAACCGTGCTATCACATGTGGATCATTTAGTCCTGATAGTGACGTTATTATCTTTTGAAATAATACCTATGGGATTTTCGAGACCTTTTTGGCTTTGTGTTTGGTGGAGGAACTTGGCTCAGATCCTGTAAACCTAGATTCCCATGAAGGAGGCGTGGCTATTGACTCTCCCTGCAGTATCTTTGGTAGACTACTCCACCTGTGTTTCTAAAAGCTCAGGAAACCAACTTGTTGGTCTAGGAGTAGGGTTAGGAATCTTCTTTTGACTTCCTCATAAGATCTAACTCCCCGGAATATTTCATCATAAGCGGAATTCTCATGCATGTACTGCTTCATGTTGAAATGAGCCAGATGGTTTTCCACTATATTATGTGGATCATGTTTCTTGAACTCGAAGTCAACCAATTTGACATCCTCCAGGGCTGCGGCCTCAACTTTAGAGTGACCAAAATCCAATAATGTAAACATGCCAACTTGAATGGGGAAAGTCGTCCAAACCTTTTTCTAAGCTGCTTTCAGCTCCTTACTGATACCTCCTACAACTGTCTGGTATGCCACTTCTCTGCACACCAGCCTGTCGGGTAAAAATTGTGGGAGAGCATGAGGAGGAACCGAGTAACCAAAAAATATGATGTAGGATAAATTCTCCTGAATGAACCAATTTGCGAGCTTGGCTAGGTTTCCCATAATCCTCTCTAAAATTCGAGGATGTGGATGACCATAAATGGCTATGTGAACATGCACTATGACATTGTGACAAATTTAATAAAATAAATCCTTGGATTTCTCCTCCCATAACTTAGAGTGATAAAAATGAGTAGGTTCAGAACTGGCCGGGGTCCAACTCTAGTTCATTAGGGGAAAAGGGGTCATGAAACAAATGGCATCCATAACATATGTCGACATGTAAAAGGGGCAGGATACCATTTTTATTTTGTTGTTTTATAATCAGTGATTTCCTTGGCCAAATTATCTGACAACATTTTGGCCCAATTGAAAGTGTAACCCTTGGCTACCTCACTCATGATGGCTACCCACTCAACCGAGAAATGTGTATGGCTATTCTTCCTAAAAAAGAGATAGCACATCATGGCTACATACAACATATGAGCGTCTAAAGACACCGTGTTGTACGTACCATGAGCGTCGGTTCTGAATTTCTCTGGATGTGCCCACCAGGTATTGATTATATCATGACCGCTTTAGGCGTATTGGGTACACTATTTTCTCTCGAAATATAGAAGGAATGCAACATTGTAAGTGTATTTAGGAGTATGAGAGAGTTTTTACATTACTTGTAGGTGTTATGGTTGGAAAGAGCCGATGGAAACCTACTGGTGGTTGATGATGCTCTTGGTATGGATGTCAACATTTTTCAAGGCCCAACTTATCATATCGTTGTAAGGCATGATTCTCGACCGTGAAACTATATTGTGCAGCTCCGACTGTGCTATATGTCTAAGCTTAGCCACATAAGATTCGTCATCTTCTTCAGCAGAGTCTTCTGGATATTTGATGATTTCATGTTCCAGGATCTCAAAAAATTGCATCCAAGTTTTAATGGTGTTCGTGACTCGCAGAGTTGTGTACAATAGAATGTCTGCATTCGGGTTTGAATCCTCACCCACTGCATCAAGATTTTTTTCCATTTTTCGCGGTGCCATAATCCTCAAGGAAACATAGTGAGCTTACCTATTACAGGGGAAGTATGTGAGTTCTTCACTAGATGAAAACTACTAATTGCGAATGGTGAAAATGAATTTGAAATTTCGAGTGCTTTTATTCAAAAAAGTTTATCGATCTTTGTATAGCCTTACTGACGAAGGATTTATTAACCTTAATGGAATTGACTACCTGGCGATCTGCAATCCTTGTTTGAAATCCTTATCCTTAATTGATCATAAATGCCATCAATACTTCAATGGTTCATGTTCGGGAGCCTTGGATGTGACAGGGTGGGAACCTCCCGGATTCTGAATCTGCGGAGGCATATCTCTCTGAATAATTGCTTTTAAATATTAATTAATCGTGTTTAGAAAGTTGTATTAACTTCAAGTGTTTCAGAAGTTTCGACTTCGGGGGATTTTGAATATAGTCACAAGGGAAATTTCTCGAAATCCGAAACTGCAAAGTAATTAATTTATGAGTAATCTCCCTTAAGTCTTAATTAATCGTGTTTGAATTTAAGTATTTCGGAAGTTCAAACTTCGTAGGTTTTTGAATACAACACAAGGGAAAATTTTCGAAATCCGAACCTGGGAAGAAATTAATTAACTCTTAATCATGATTAGCTTCTGTTATTAAATGTTTTCTTAACTCCTTTTTAATATTTGAAATGTCCAATACTTCAACAGTTTGATACTTCGGTGATTTGTGAACTTATTTTTTGTTAAACTCCCGAAAGGACATCTCGCAGAGTGACATGGCGGAGATGACGTCATTCCAGATGATGTGTCATGAAAAGAGAGTTTCCACATGTCACTCAGAAACATGTGAATCACCCAACGAGAATGTCAAAAATAAGAGCCGTGTGTCAGCCCATGAAATAGTTAAAGACACGTGTCCTATGACTCGTTCTCATGAGTTCTTTAGGATTTATTGCGAGTTGTTATCTTTCTATTTTAGAGATTCGAAGTTTTTACTGTTTGAACTTGTTGGAACATCCAAAGTGTAGAGCTTTAAAGCGACCGTTAAAGACTTACTCTTTAAAACTCAAGCGACTCCAAAACATCAGAGAGCGTTAGGATCGTTCAATCAAATTAAGGAAACTCATCGACGATGGATAATGTACGCACTTTATTATTAAATAAAAACCAATAAATTTGATTTAAAATTAAAAGGCCAGTTTCCAAGTTTTTTCTCTCTTTGGGTAAAATTGTATTCCTAAGAGGTGAAAAATATAAAGCTCAAAAGTTCAAAATTGTGTGTGTTCCAAAACACTTATTGGAAATCGATAGGAAAACACGTTATCTTACCTTTTCAACTTATACACTCCACATAATTGGACATATGTATTACACATTGCAAAACTAACATCGATGATAGAAAAGACAGGTCAGGTGAAGATACAAAAATAATTTCCAATCCAACTTGCATGTGCACATACAGTGCACAGGTCACAAGGTTTGACACTTGATAGTGTTGAATTTGACCCTAATGGAATACAAAAACATGGTTTGGTGTACACATCCTTGTCTTGTGTAAAAAACATAGAGCCATTGTATTTTCTAAATGATCTTACTCACAAAAACTTTAGGGTGAAGAAAAACTTGACATTGAGATGCAACTCCTTCATAGTAGTGCAAAATGGGCTGTAGAGTATGATTCTCAATCCATACATTTAGAATCTGCAACATATCTCTCTACTAAGCATACTATTATTGACATATTCTTTGAGGACACTTGCTTGTAAGTGATCCAGGTATGATACACTGTGATTTCATTAATATTATGGGTTATATATGATGATGTTGAGGTGTTATGTCTTATTGATTATATATATATATATATATATATAGATATATTGGTAGATGATTTTGACAACTCATCATGAGTGTGCTGGACACATGACATGTTAAGGATTCTAATGAAATTGATAGATTCCCTTGGACTCCGGATTGAGTCGGGGAGTGGATTGTAGCTATTCAGTATTTCATTTGATGCACATATGATGTATGATTGATTATAGTATGAATTATGTATATGGAATTATTGACAATGTTTTTGTTAGTGGATGCAAGGTTGATGATGCTTGCTAATTTGAATCACATAAGGAGTATAGGGGCCATGCACATAAACTAGACATTGAGGGAGAGGTGTGGAAACATCCCTTTCACAACCTACTAGCACTCCAATTGTGGTCTAAACTATAGGTTAATGATTACATAGTTCTAAAGTTCCACGATGTCATGAGGGCAGATTGAGACAATCGCTCATGAAGATTTCTAATGATCGTGCAGTAAGGCAAATTCCTTATTCCTTAGAAGCCCTTATCCTCTCACAAGGTCGACCGAGTGGAGTGTTGACTCCAAGGTTCGGAAAAATTCCAAAACAAGTCTAAGTCAAGTGGCACCCTTTGAGAACGAAGGTGTGTCTTGAAGGGCACGTCACATAATTAAACTTAAGTCAATAAATCTAGATAGCCTTAAAAAACATTGAAATACTTAGACCTTGTTGGATTAACTAATTAATTTAACAATAGATTTAGTTGAAAATCCTAACAAGAGTCTAAGCCTAAGTGTAATATTTGGCCTAAGTCTAAGTTTAATTTGGGGACTAATTAAAATATTAAATTTGGGATAAATCTAATTCTAGGAAAAGGTGGGAAAAATGTGAAGACTAAATAAAATGAACATGTGTGGATGAATTTAATAAAAAGGAAATTTTAAATAGAAATAAATAATAACTTCAGAGGTTGGTTGTACATAGAATATAATCTAGAGTCAAACTACACTAGTCTAACTAGAAGAAGACTCCTAATTAAACTCTAACTAAGATCTATTTAGGGGACACTCCTTAAATGAGAATTTGGGGAACAAAGGGACACCTAGGAATGAAAATAGGAACATATTGAGGATTGTGAGGGATTCTGACCTTTTAATTAAAATTAAAATGGTAATTACTGGTGTAACTTGGGGAGATTGTGACAAGTGTGTGAGTGAGTAATCCAAATTAAAATTTACTGAAAAGTTAATTATATGTGCATGAGGACATGTGTCAGTGAATAAACTTCTATAAAAACAAATTCTGGAGAATGGAAAAGGGATCTGATTTTGCTAAGCATTGTTATGCTACCAAATTTTTATTGGACTGTGTTTTACTTGTGAAAGGTGGGATACCAAGCTTGTAAAAAGAGTGGAAGCTCTTCCTTGTGAGGCATGTCTTGGAGCTATTATTGTTGGTTTCTTGTGTGTGGCCACTTTGCTGCTCGAGGGGCTAAGGGGGAAGAAGAGTACCACTAGCATTGGCTAGGAGGTACCGATGAAGCCTCTATGATTAGAAAGCAAAGGAAAGGAAGGAGCACAAGACTTGAAGGGAATCTTCATTACACAACTTTCATTGGTCCTGGGATTTTTATATTCTGAATTTATTTAAATTACGAGTGTATTAGTACAATAGATTGATATAGTCACTATAGAATCATTGGAAAGTTTGAATTCCAAGTGTTACATTTGCTTCTAAATGAATAATAGTTACAGTGTTGTATTTTAAATCTTCGCTGTAAATTTCAGATGTTTTCAGAACTCTAATTGAGCGGCTTGATCCTCATTGTATAATGTGAATTTATATTGCATATAGTCTATGTTTAAAGTTTGTATTTTTTTCCATATCTGAAATATGTTTGATAAGAGTTTTTAGTTGAGATTATGTTAGGAAATTTAACAATGCATTGTTCGTTGGTCAATTAAGGATTTAGTTCCGATTTGTATCGTGAGTTTCTTTGATAAAATTATTTGGAAAGCCTAATTTAATTCACATCGTAGATCCTCTATTGATTTTATGACAAATCAATTCTGTTAGTAAATTGGACCTTTGTTGATTTACATTTAAATCCTAATTCAATTCTTATGACGGGATCTCCGTCGAATTATATTCTGGATCCAAAACCTTGTATCTTTTTCCTGTTAACACTTATGTCAATTCAAATTCATTGTATTATGGAACTCTGTGAAATTTTGTCAAATCCAAATTTTATATCATGTTTTTCTCTGTCGAATTTTTTGTTTAATCTGAAGTAATGGTAGCATGAATGCCTGTGTTATTTTGAAGTTAAATCCATAGTTTTTGGAACCGAGGGAAGCCTATTGAAATCTCTGGAGTTGAATTTTAACCTGTAGTGCATTAGCCCTTTTTACTTGACAAATTCATGCATGTGACCATGGGTTGGAACCTAGCGCTAGAAAAAAAAGGCGGTATTTAGAGCTCCAGGACTCTGGTGCTTCAGAGGTTGTCAACGTTAACACTCCTTTCCACCCGAATTGATTACCGATTGAATTCGATCATAAAGAGAAGTTGATCGGAAGCTGTAGGTTAACCCTAAACTTTTACTTACCTTCCTCGACGATTATAGATTTAATATAGCAACTAACAAATATTCTCCTCATGTGAGAATCTATGGTGGAGATCCACTCTAGAACTCCGAGCTTCAGGGTTTTTCCCCGCTTTCACAACTTGAGATTGTTTCATCCGGATCACCGAACCTCTAATGGGATCGAAGATTTGATGGCATACACTCCTCTAAGATCAACGGTTGTCATCTACTCCAAAATTCAGGATTCCAGGAGTTTCTCACCTTTTTTCAACAACGAATCCATTTTGACAAAGTACTGAATCCCGAACAACTCAGAGATTAATGGTTCCCACACCTTGCTTCGATATATGTCTAGAAGAAACTTTGGGGTTATGGGATTCAAAAGTTTATGCTTCTACAACTCACATTACCTTCGAGCTGGTGAAGGATGAACCCATAGATCTGACAGTACTTCATTAACTGTTGACAATGGTCAGTAATAATTTTAGGCTTCGAAATTTCAAGACTTTTCTCACCAAAGAAACATTCACCCACCACCTCCTGAATAGTCGAATTCTGAATACTTAGAAACTACGGACACATGTACCCAATGTTTGATGGTAAGGATTTACTCCGGACTTTGGGACTCTGGGAGTTCCTTAACCTTTATCTTCATGACTCTAATTCTGACAAAGTACCAAATTACTGAACCTCCAAAGAACGAAGGCTCGTAGATATAATGGCCCATAATCGATCGCTAGATATACGACCATTCGTCACTCTGAGACTTTGGATGTTCGGTTTTTTTTTAGCTCTTAGACAATTAGTACTCAAACTTTCCAAAATTTCGATCTCTTACAGATCCAATGACTAGTATTCATCCACCGATCTACGGTGTATATTCAATCTGCGACTTCGGGATTTAGGGATCACTTAATACAAAAAACTATAATATGCTGAGGTAACAGAGCCTGAAGGTCTTAAGGTTTAATGAGTTCACTTCTCTTGTCTGATCTAATGGTTAACAGATTTCGAGTCCTCCCGATTAGATCTCGTCCACTCAAACTTAAAAAAAGGAAATTCACCTCCTGGAGACTTACTTTCACTTTCCCTCATGGAGATTCAACACCAAGACAACTCCTTTATCTGGCGCACATGGTGCGTTCCTTCCAGATATCTAAACTTTAGGATGTCTCCTTCTCACTTAATGCGATTACTCTGTGTAGTTGCACTATCTCTCATGAGATTTTTACTTCAAAAGTTCCTTCTGCACACCCCTTTCTTTGGCACTGGCCATGCCTTGTTCTGTTACTCCCTTCAGAGAAATTTGTATCTGAAAACAAAATTGAATTCTCATTTCCAGAAACTGACATTACACAAACACAAATTTTACTTATCACAGTATCTTTGATTTAGAAAGTACACAAAAAGTTTACAGTTTTCTTTCAGTGGTTGAGAGTTTTTGTTTCAAATTTTTACATATATCTATTATGCTAACTCATAATGTCTGATTACTTGATTTGTGCATTGGAGGGCTGTCCAATTTCAATGAATGACTGATGCTTGTATTTCCTTGAGAAAAGAGAGACATCTGTTAAATGGTGACTTGTAATTAATTGATGAAATTCACAAGGATATGGCATATTATCTAGAAGATGGTTAGTTATGGTTTTTATAACATTTAAGGGAAGGAAAAATTGACTAGTAATTGGGATTTTAATGATTTAAATTGTGTTATGATTTGGTACTTTACTGATATTGATCCTGAGTTTAGATTCGAGTTTAGATAAGGGAATTAGATGCTTCCTTGTTCCTCAGAATAGTCGCTAATGTTGAGGCCTTAAGTGGTCAAAATAAATCGAATGAATCCTAGACTTGAGCATAGATTATGTGTCTTGGAGGTCCTAACCTTGTAGGTAGATTGAATGGGTAGATATTTTTGATTGCCTTGTATGATGATTTTTCTGTTAGAAGCAATGATGTTGTGTGATGAAATTGGTTTTGGTTGATCTGGAATAATCATGTTGTTGTACTCTTGTTGTATGTGATGTTATGTGATATGGCAGATCCTTAATACATTGAAGTTGTTTCTAAATCTAGTTGTGCAATGAGATGAATGGAATATAATGTGTATTGCCAAAGTATGTTAATAGCATGTTTCACTTGTTCAAATGATGGTTTATTAATGTTTCAATATATATATATATATATATATATATATATCATACTATTTATAAATTACCTTAAGACGTAACATAGGGGTTGTTACATATGGTATCAGAGTAGGTTCAACCGTGCGACATTGGACTATTATGCCATCCATTGTGTTAAACTAAATGATTGAGTTAGATCGCTAATAAAAATATGAAATTGTTCTTGCAAGTAATCATGGTTAGGGGATGTAGGGGAAGTAGATGACATGGTGCTGGAGGAAGAGGTGTGACACCTCCAATAGTACCCACGCCAGAAGTGTCTAACCCCCAGGGAGATGAACAAAATGATGAGAAAGAACAAGTTGTTGTGGGAAATGTGGTAGGTTTGATGAGATTCTTCCAGAGGATGTCCAAGGCATTGATTAAATACCTGGATCGAGATGAGGGTAGAGCATTTGTACCCAATCAGGGTTCACAATGTGCTCTGTCTGGTAGTGGTAGTATACAAAGAGAACTTGAGAAGGTGAAGTTTCCCGAGTTCATGGGTGACACAAAAATCTTAGCTGCCAAGGCATGGTTGGAGAATATGGCGATGTGATTTTCACTTCATGATTACACCCCCAACATGAAAGTCTGCATGGTGGTCTTTCATTTGAAGGGAAGTACTCTTCTATGGTAGAAAATTCTCCTACCTCAACTAAACATCGTCGTTGAAGACGTGTCATGGGAATTGTTCGAGGAACAGTTCTGGGAGAGGTACTTGTCCGAGGAATTCATTGAGAATCAACTTAATGAGTTCAACGCGTTATGACATGGTAGTCATAAAGTGCCATAGTATGATGCCTTATTCATGGAGTTACTTAGGTATGCTCCACATCTGAACACATAGAAGTTAAAGCTCAACAAGTTTTTGTTTGGCCTTAACTTCAACATTCGTGCAAAGGTACAAATCCTAATGTCTCAGTCTTTACATGATGCAATTCAGAAGGCCCTCATAGTTGAGGAAGAGATGAACAATGGGGGTCAGGGAAAGACTCTTTCTAGACAAGGTTTACAGGCGACACTGGGAGTGCAACAATACCAGACACCAACCATATAGGCTTCAAGGCATCGAGATACTCCTAGAGGACCTATGTTCATGAAACCACGACACCATAATCCTTAGCATAGGACTCCTCACAAAGGTCCACAACAGTAGAAACAACATTATCCACAACAACAATAATTTAGGCCTATTTAGCAGAACATACTAGGATCACAAACTGTTAGACCAACAACATCTACTTTGGGGACCAGGAGCACTAGACTGAAGACTAGATGTTGGACATGTGTTGAGCCACATTACCAGTGAGACTTTCCAATTGAGAAGGCCAGAGCGACCAAATCATTAGGACCCACTACTTTCCAATTGGTGATTTGGGCAAGTCCCACAGGATACATGCAGCGGTGAACAAATTCTAGGCTGAGCACTAGTCCATTGTGCTAGAGATGTTAGGTACAATCGAACACCAAAATTATAATATATTTATATATACAGGTGCTACGAAGAGATTTATCTCTAGTGAAACGCTGAAGAGAATTAAGGTAATGACAGTCAAGAAGGACAAGTTCAAATACATAGAAATGGCATTGGGTGCCAAATAGAAGGTTGGAGGAAAGGTTACAGAATGTAGCCTTACCTTGGGAGAGTTTGTGAAAGAGTTATATCTTTATGTAAAGATCTTAGGATCTTATGAAATAATGATTGGTATGGATTGGTTGGAATCGCATAATTCGATACTTAACTGTAAGATGAAATGATTAAGTTTGACGGATGATTTGGCACACAGTAGAGTGATTGTAGGAAGAAACCAGAGAGTGCCATTGAGGTTTATTTCTTCCCTACAGTTGCATAAGAGTATGTGAAAGGGATGCAAGTTATATTCAATCCTAGCTTTGAATGAAAAGGGAGAGGCGGAAGGACTAGAAAACCTTCCTATAGTACAAGAGTTTGCAGACGTATTTCCATAAGAGTTACCAGGTTTACCGCCCAAAAGAGAGTTGGAGTTTACAATCGACTTGAAACCTAGAACTGAACTGATAAACAAAACACTTTATCGGATGTCAATGCCTGAATTGTAGGAGTTGAAAATTAAATTGAAGGAGTTATTGGATTTGGGACTGATACGTCCAAGTGTGTCACTGTGGGGTGTGCCAGTGATATTTAAAAAAAATAAGGACAGATCATGGAGGCTTTGCATTGACTATTGTCAGTTGAACAAAACTATGATCAAGATCCAGTATCTGTTTCCAAGGATTGACGATTTATTTGATTAGATGAAAGGAGTGATGATGTTTTCAAAGATCAAATTGAGATCAGGATATCATCAGTTACAGATTAAAGAGAAATATATCCCTAAAACTTCTTTTAAGATGATATTTGGACACTATGAGTTTACATATTTACCATTCAGATTGATGAATGCCCCAGGGGTGATCATGAGTTTGATGAATGGGGTTTTCCGTGAATACTTGGATAAGTTTGTTCAAGTTTTTATTGATGACATACTGATTTATTCTCGGATGAAGGAAGGTCATGATGAACACTTGACATTGGTCCTCCAGTTCCTAAGAGAAAACAAATTGTACATAAAGCTATCAAAATGCTCTTTTTACCAATCGAAGATTCATTATTTGGGACATATCATATCTGGTGAAGGTGTCATTGTGGATCCAACGAAAGTAGAGGCTATTATGGAATGGCCAGCATCTAAAAATGTACAAGAAGTATGCAATTTTATGGGTCTAGCAGGATATTACCGACGATTCATCAAAGGATTTTCCAAGATAACAAATATGATCACTGAATTGCAGAAAAAGAATAAGAAGTTTGTATGGACTGATAAATGCACAGAAACATTTCAAAATATTAAGAGTTGTTGACGACAACACCAATACTAAAATTCCTCGACATGGACAAGGAATTATTGGTATGCACAGATGCATCCAAGGAGGGTTTAGGTGGAGTTTTTATGCAATATGGTCGATTGATTGCTTACATTTCAAGTAAATTGATAAATCGTGAAGATAACTATACAAAGCATGACTTGGAGCTATTGGAAATTGTATATGCCTTGAGAGTTTGGAGACATTATCTAATTGGAAAAAAAATTGAATTAAAGACAGATCACTGTGGATTTCAACATATTTTTACACAAAGTGACCTGAACGTGCGACAAAAGAGTTGGTCATAATTACTTAGCGAATACAAATTTGAAATTACTTACATTAAAGTAACTGTGAACTGAGTGGCAGATGCGATGAGTCAAAGACCACACATATTTTTGGTATTACATCTTAAGATGAATCTTTGAGAGAAGATTCTAACTTTACAATTAGATGATGGCTGGTATAAATAAGTTAAGAATAATATTGGACAAGATACCATGATGGTACCGAAGTATGAATGTTATTCACTAGAAGACGATGGATTGTTGATATTTAATGGAAGAATTTACGTACCACCTAACGATGAACTAAGAAGTTTGATCTTGTGTGAGGCGCATCAAGCAGTATAAATGGATCATACGGGAGTCACAAAAATGAAGGCATACCTTAAGCCTTTATTCTTCTGGAAGGGAATGAAAGAAAACATAGTTGGTTATGTGGTGATATGTCTAGAATGTTAGCAAGTGAAGGATGAACATAGACATCCAACAAGATTGTTACAGCCACATATTATTCCAGAATAGAAATGAGAGGTAATTTCAATGGAGTATATCATTGGATTGCCACTGACAAAAAGAAGGATCGATTCGATTTTTTTGATAGTTGAAACTATGACGAAGAGTGCACAATCTATTCCTATGCGTACGACGTATTAGGCTCTAGAGACAACTAGAGTATTTGTCAGCGAGATTGTAAGACTTCATGGTGTACCAAGAAGGATCATATATGATCAAGGATCGATGTTTATAGGAAAATTTTGGACCATTTTCCAAGAGGCCTTGGGGACACAACTAAAATTTAGCACAACTTACCACCTAGAGATAGATGAACAAACATAAAGATCAAACCAGATTTTGGAAGAAATGCTACGTATGTATGTAATGGACCAAAATAAATGTTGGGAAGAATTATTGCCAATAATAGAGTTTTCATACAACAACAACTATCAAAGTATGATTAAGATGGAACTATTTGAGTTTATTTATGGGCGACCGTGTCAGATGCTGTTGAGTTGGGATCGACTCAAGGATAGGGTTCTGGTAGGACCAAAAGTGATTCAAGAAATGAAAGAACAGATGCAATTGATAACATAGAGGATTAAGGAAGCATAGGATAAACAAAAGATTTATGCTGATGTGCATCGTGTTGACTGCAGTTATGAAGTTGGGGACAAAGTCTTCTTGAAGGTAAAACCACACAAGAGTTCGATCAAGTTTGGAAAGGGTGCTAAACTCTGTCCTAGATTTGTTTTACCCTTCAAAGTAGTGGAAAAGAAGGGACCTGTGGATTATTGTTGGTTACTTCTCTGCTATAGTGTATGAGTTTATATTGACCCTGGGTTCATGTATTTTGGATTTCCAACAAAGCCTCTAAAACTATCGGCCCTCCTGGTGAACCAGAAGGCAACACAGCACACATAATGCATTGCGTTGTCTCGCCTGGGATAGATTTAATGGGTGACTATAAGACTCAGGTGTTTACAGCCTAGGATTGAGTGTGAGATAAGAGAGCTAAATCTTGAACCATATATTATAAATTCTAAATGCAACATACTATTCTTCATGATTATGCAGTAACTCCAACAACTTATTCCCTCAATATCGGAACAATAATAAAATAGGAAATATGATAACTCATTCATTCAACATAATAATAACTATTGAAGACAATAAAGCTATGCATGCATTCATAACCTAACACATATGTTACTATGGTTCAAACCCTCCTGGGCCACGTCCACAAAGATTTGGCTATTGGATCTTCTATTATGGTATTTTCGCATATACAATGCCGTGCACTTTACAATCCTCCACAGTCGGGTAAGATCTATATGAGGCGGACTAGATCACACTAGGCTCCATAGCCTGCAATCTAACCCTTAAGATCTACCTTTCTCACCTCCTCTATTAGCTCAAAAACTTATACAAAATAGGTCTTACAACAAAACACTACATATTGCATCAACTCATGCGTAGCTACAATAACATAATACTTCTCCAAAGCGAACCATACAAAAACCTGAACCCTCTATAATACCTCGGTATCTATATTTATACATTTCTGTCTCTTCTACCATTACACTACCTTACCAAAACCCTAACCTCACTGTCGTTAGGTCTTCCTCCCATGCGTGCATGTTGTTCTTCCTTCCAGTTGTTGCCTTCCTTGCATGCACGAGTGTTGTGCTTCCTTCCAGCTGTCGCTCCTCTTGTGCATGTTTTATTTCACAAAAATGCCTTTCTTTTCCACTTTGGCCTACCTGCAACAGGCCCCAACACTCACATGTAGATCGTCGTGAGCCACCTATCCTCTGTGTGTTTCCTCAATCTCCTTGGTAATTGCCTGGAACTTTTCCTTAAGTGTTGCTACCTATGTCTACGCCTACGCAGTCTTCTCCTTGAGTGTGTCCACTATCTAGACTACAATTTCATCACTGATCATTTCCATGTACTCTGCCTAGGTCTTTGATATACGTGCCTTGGCTACCTCTTCTTGTGCCAACACTTCTGCTACCCACTCCTGCAGCAGTTCCATTTGAGCCTGACGCTCTTGCTTCTACGTTTTCACAGTAATTAGCTATGCTTGCAATCTCTTCATGTCCCGCGTCCCTTTGACACGTTTTGTGATTGGTATTGTCTTCTACTTATACTTGAGCTCTTGGATCACTGCGTTAATCCTTTCCTCCTCCTTGTCCCAATCTTGGACCTACTAATCCTCCTCCAATCTAGTCCAAAGTTCTGCTACTTTATCGAACAAGTTAGTTGTTGTGCTGACCTGCTGCTCTGTCTCCTGTAGTTGTGATGATGCTTCCTACTTCCTTTGCTCCTTCACTGCTAGTGGAGTGGTTGGTATTATATGCTCTCGGAGATTCTCAATCTCCGTATGATATTGATCAATTTCCTATGTAATCTGATCAATATTTTCTACTGCTGTGATTTCCTCTCTCTATTAGGCCTGTGGAATTTTCTCATAAGTTCTTGCCACTTTCTGCTCCAATAATTTTATGCACTCCCTTTCCTCTCGGATCTCAGATTTAGCCTACTCATAGAATATTTCTAGTGCATCTCGTTTATTCCTTGCCTACTTTAATTTGGTTAAGTCCTTGCATGTGTGAGACTGTACCTTGTGGTTTATGCTCACCTGCAACCTGTGTAGTTGCCCTGATGGTATCCTTGTCAACATAAGTTGGATTTGGCTTAAGTCCTTCAAGGGTGTCTGACCCACAATTTTTTCCATGCACAACATACTAGGGTTGATGTGGAATGTTACGTGTGGCTGCAGTATTTCCTAGACTGACTCTCATTCTTCTTTTTGCACTCTTCCTTCTGTCTGCAACGTTGATGGATTGATTCCTCTACTGCTTGCTGGTTTCCCTTCCCCTATTTTCTTGAGGAGCTACCGCATGTCTGTCAATTGCTCTTCAATCCTATCCTTGTGGTGTGCATCATGGTCAAAGTCCTTATATAGACAATCCTGGACCATTAGGGCTATCATTTCCCCATCGTCATCTGTGATCATATACTCTGGAGGTGTTCTTTGTGCCTTTTATTTCTTATGCACTCCTCCTATTTGTGTGGCTAGCCTCTTGTTTTCCCCTGCTTTCTGTGGGTTGGGACTTGCTACGGTCTCTTGCACACCTTCATCCTGTTTTTGTTGTTCTTTGGCCGATTTCTTATTCTCCTTTTCCCCCTTTTCGGTCCCTGTCTTCGTTGGCCCTTCATCTTTCTGTGTTGTCTTGACCTGTCCCGTTCTTCATCTCTTGGGCACTTGGATTTACGAAGGTTGTGTTTCTCCCTGTCCTTCCTCTTCTTCTACTGTTCTTTTTGACACTTCCTGGATGATGGATGGAATCCTCCATTCATCATCCCATTCATTGAAGACCATGTCGATGTCACCCTCTATGATTCAATAGTGCATCTGTAGCCACTACTTATCAGGATCCTTCCTTTCTTGTATCCACATTGTGTTTCATGTGGCTTGGAAATTGGCAATGTTCCCATATTGCGCGACAACTTCTGGTGTGATTCTCCACATCTTGGAGATGGATTCTTGTAGGTTGTGTAGGTATCCCTCAAAGATGGAACCGTTTTCCTTTTTTCTCCTCGACTCTGGCATGGCTCTGAGCAACAAATACCTCGCTCACTGAGTCAGTTTTGGTTTGGTACAAAAAACTACATACCTTGGCTCTTTCCAACCCGTGAAGGCTATTAATGTGATTAGCCACGAGTAGTGAAACTTTGTGCCTAGATTCTATGCATCCTTGCAGTCATCCAGGAACAAGTTCAAGAGATATGGTGCCCATATCATTGAGGTCCCTTCTACGCACTGAGCCTCAACTGTAACAACTCTAGCTGAGACTTCCTCCCTGTGACATTTTCTTAGCATCTTGCAAGCTAAGATTTTCACGCCCAGTTGTGTTGTGACATCGTTGATTCGTTTGATAATGATCCCTTTTGTCCCTTTGTCGAATCCATACTTCTTATTCATCTCTTCTTCTAGTGTTTTGTCTCTGGATTTGTCATCCAGAAACAACGTGGGATCCATGCCTTGGGATGGCAATCCTATTATGCTCATGATCATCTCTACGTCTGACGAGATACGCCTATCCAACTAGATGTCCCCGCCATGCGTGACTGCTAACAATTGTTTGACGCATGCTATTGCATGTTGACCTCTACCAAAATGGGGGAGGTCCAACAGACCTAAAATTCCTATTTTCTGCAGCCTAGTTTCCCATTGGAGTGGCTGATTGATTGGTTCTCCAACCCGATTTGTGCCCGTAGTCTGTAAAAATACCCTCTTCGCAAGTTCCAAAAAATTGTTCTCGTGTGAGACATCGTGGTCCAAGTATTTGAGCTTCCTGATATGACCCAGTAGCTCTGGTCCTACATGAACCCTAGCTGGTATGCATAGTAGAACAATTTATGATGCAGGTTTCTTGCGAGGTGACCTGGGTATCTGTATCTTGTCTTTCTTCAGTGGTGGTGGCTGGCTTGAATTTCCAACGGCTTCCGGCTGTTTCTCTGTATACCATTCCGACCAATTTGTCATTTTTGATTGTCCCTTCTCCTGGGTGGTTTGATATGGTCATTTGTGACTCGTCTGGCTCAACTGCTGACTTCCGAATCGACACCATTCCATTAACTCTCGAAGCTGCTTCGACATTCTCTGGTTGCATCTCCTTTAGGGTTTCTGTTTCCTGGTTCTGTGGATCCTGTGTTTCCACTGGTATCTCCTTACTATTGTCCTCCTATGCTGTTTGTTGAGTTCCCTCCACTATCAGTGTGGGATTCACTAATTTTTTGTTTAGAGATGGTATTTTGTCAACATTGACAATCTCCGACGGTTGTTGTTCACCCTCTTTCACCTGTCCTCGTGACCTAGTCTGAACTCTGGTTTTTCTGGCAGTCTGGCTCACTTCTGCTTGCTTGGGCAGTGAATGTCAAATATCTGCTAGATTTAAATGGTCTCTGTGATATATACGAAGTCATAGTGTTTTCTTTAGCCTCTGTTGTTCTATGTCTGGTCTCTTTCTGTGAATAGACTATTGGCTCTCACATCTGTGTGTTCTATGGCTTTCCCATGAAGCTTGTCGATGACGGTTCCTTGATTATGGGTTTAATGCACCTTAATTACAGGTTCAATGCACCTCTAAAAGTTTTGTACTTACCATTACTCTACCTTTCTTTCTTCTGTTGGCACGATTAATGTGGCATCCCACCAGTCCTTTCCATCCTTTAATTTCTCCTAGTGCTATCATGTCATCCTATTTTTGTCAGCTTTCCTTTTCCCGCTCATTCCCATTTTTATGTGATCATTGTCCTTCTCCTCGCTGAGGTTGTGTTTATAAATTCACGTGGCCTTTCTACCTATGGCGCACTGCACCCTCTTTAGTTCTTTCCATTTTTTTTTTCAAATTTATTTATTTTTTATTGCGCGGTGGCTGGTCGACTGTCCTTATAGAGATTTAGTGAAATCCCATTAATCATCCCTCTGATTTCTGTGCCTAATAAGTCTCTTAACTATACAACTCCTCCATCTGTGATAGATTTTACCTCGTATGGTCCTAACCAATGCATTCTGAGCTTTCCTGGGTGCTGAAAAGATTTACTGTCATACATAAGTACTAGGTCTCCTTCCTTGAATGTTTTCTTCTTGACGTGTCTATCGTGCCAAGATTTATCTCTTGCTTTCTGAACTTGTTGGTGGAATCCTGCCAATTTTTGGTCTTCCTCCATGGTCATTAACTGATTTAGTCTCTCCTGTACTGTGCCTCGTTCTTTCATTTGTGTGATGGCTACTACGTGCAATCTTGGTACTAAAAATTCTAATGGTACCACTTCTTCTTGGCCGTAAACTAGTTTAAATGGCATGTGCCCTGTCAATTTTTTTCACATAGTCCTGTATGCCCATAATACTGCTGGTACTTTGAGGTCTCATTCGTCCCTGTTGAAGTTACAGATCTTCATCAACACGTTCTCCAGAATTTTGTTGAATGCTTCCACTGTGCCATTCGCCTATGGGTGATATGGTGTGATATTCTAGTGATGGACTTCAAACTCTTCAAACATCACGTTGATGGTGTTGTTTATGAAGTGCGTGACTTGGCATCTCATCAAAATTATTGGACACCCAAATCGAGTAATGACTTGTTCAAATAAAAAGTGTGATGTTGTTTCTGCACTGTAATCCTTCACTGGTGCGGATTCCACCCATCTTGTTAGGTATTCCTTCATTGTGATAATGTACCTAGCTCCTGTTCTTTTTGATGGTGGGTTGATTGGTCCCACGAAGTCTATTTCCCACTTATCTAATTCTTGTAATGTTACTTGTGGTTGCAATGGAATCTTTTCCCTTCGGTTGGGTTTACCTACCCTTTGACAGACATCACATGTTTGACAGTACTGCTTCGAATCTTTGTGAATCGTTGGCCACCATAGTCCTGTGCACAATACCTTATGCGTGGTAGCTTTTCTTGCATAATGCCCTCCTTCTATTCCTTCATGAGCTTCTGCTAAGACTCTTGGTCTTTCATGCTCTAACAGGTATCTTTGAAAGATGTTGTTTGTGCCCATTTTGTATAAGTGTCCTACAATCAGTTGATAGTCGACAACACTGACTACTAGGTTTTTCTTTTGCACAGTGATATATTCTTGCAGCTCAGTACCTGTGCTCAAATACTAAATGATATTTGTGAAGTGTTCATCAACAATCTGTATTGAGAATAACTATGCATCTAGAAAGTTGCCCTCCAAGTTTGTAGGTTCTTCTCCATTAGTGACTCTTGATAGATGGTCAGGTCCTGCATTCAATTTTCTTGGCTTGACTATTACTTCAAAGTCGAATTCTTGGAATAGGAGTAACCATCTACAGATTCTTCCCCCCAACACTGGCTTGTTGACTAGGTATTTTAGGGATGGGTGATCTGTGAACATATTAAAATGTTTTCCTAGTAAGTAATGTATGAATTTCTGTAGTGTATAAACCATAGCTAGGCATTCTCTTTCGTTCGTGTTATAGTTCTGTTATGAGTCAGATAACTTTATGCTCGCAAATGCTATCAGATCATCCAAGTCTCCTGCTCCTGGATGCACCAAGATAAATCCAAGTGCTATGGTTGATGCATCTACATGCACGTGGAATGTATTCTCCCAGTCCGAAAATACTAATATCGGTGTGGTAACCATATTTTCTTTCAGAGTGTCCAGACTGTGTTGACACTCGTCGTTCCACTGGAACTTTGTGTCCTTTATTAACAACTTTTCCATTGGTGCAGTAATCTACGCATATCCTTTGATAAATTTCCTATAGTATCCCGTGTGTTCCATGGTTTCTCCTAGCTGACAGATTGTTTTTGGTGGTTGTAAGTTAATAATTACTGCAATCTTTATGGGATCTACTAATAAACCCTGTTTACATACTATATGGCCCAATACTATCTCAAACTGTGTTCTGAATATGCATTTCTTTATGTTCAGTGATATATGGCACTGTCTACATCTTTCTAACATTAGGCATAAGACTTCTACATGGTCTTTCAACAAACTGTAAACTATCCAATTGTCCAGGTATACTTCGAGAAACTGATGGATGAATTCCTTAAGCACAACAATGACTACTCTAGAAAATATTGCTGGTGAATTCTTCAGTCCAAACGACATGACTGTGTATTGGTAATATCCCCATTCTATCACAAATGTGGTCTTGTATTTGTCTTCTTGTGCTATCTTGATCTGATGGTAGCCTGAGAATCCATCAGTGAACGGATAAGCTTCATGTCCTCCTATATTCTCTAACACTTCATCCATGAATGGTGTAGGGAATGGTTCATGTAGGCATGCATCGTTCAACTTCCCCAAGTCGACAAATATCATGATCCCTCCTTGTTTCTTATCCAGAACTACTGTCAGGCTTATCCATTTGAATTCTTCAACTGGTTATATGATTTCAGGTTCGAGCATCTTTTCAATCTCATCTTTGAATATCTTCTTATATATTGGGTTCATTCTGTATGGTCGCTTTCTGATCAGTCTCTCTTCCGGTCTAAGTAGTATCTTCATTTATCCTAGCTCTCCATGTATGCCCTTAATATCTGTAAATGTTGTGGGAAATAGGTTGTTGTACTCGCGCAGTAACTTTGTTATGCTTTCTACTATTTTCGCATCCCAATAGTCTCCAATGCTTGCCATTTTGGGGCTGCTCAGCTATCCCAATATTGAATTTCTTTACTTTTATCGGCACGTTAATAAATTTTGATTCTATAGGTGGACCTTCCACCTCTCTTTCTCCTTCCACTTCTTGAATCTGAATATCACACGGATCGTCTTCATCCGATGCTTCTTCTTATATGTGGTAACAAGACAACAGTTCCTTGACTATATATTTGTTCCAATGTTGTTCTTTCGTGATCAGTTCAACTTCTGGTTCTTTGATGAATATCACTCCTCTTATCCATTTAAGCACGACATCTATGTTGGGGTTCTCATGCTCGAATGAGAAAGTGACTGTAAAATTTTGTTGCAATGTCATCCAGGTCGCAGTTCCCTTGCGTAATTCCTGGTCTGTATACCAGTTCCCTGGTATGCCTTTTAGGGTGTGTATGAAATAATGAGGCCATTCTTATGGGGTGTCAATTTCCACAATGTTATACACTTCTCCAAGTTTTTCGCAAAAGGAAGAGTCAAAGGTCGAGACCTTCGAGACTTAGAAACTCTTCTAAGTCAAAAGGCCAAGAAGCTCAGGAGGAAGAGCACAACTACCATTGGATCGGAGATGGGAGGAAAGATCTGGACAGTTGAATCTACATCTAGGTAGCAGGAGGAGAGCGCACAAGGAGGTCAGATATGAAACATCAGATCTAGCACCAATACCCGAAGACCGTTGGATCAGGTGAAGGAACATGAGGTTTAAACCCTTGGATATCCACACATTCAGGAATCAGAAGTTGGAGGAGCATAGGAGGCTGCATCCCATACTTGAAATTGTCGAGATCGCGAAATCGCGCCAGCTGTCGGATCTGGAGCACAGTGGCCTGAGAGCCATTGGATCAAGGATACATGCACGGGGTTTAGTCCCTGGGAGGTGTACAGGAAAAAGGATCTAGGCCGTCAGATCTAGTAGCAAGGACCGATAGCTGTTGGATCCAGGAGAAGGTGTGAGGGGTTTAATCCCTGGGAAGCCGCACAAAAGGGTAGAACGGATGACAGAAACTTCAAGGGAGAATTTCTGAGCTTCCGTGAGCTGTCGAATCTAGAAAAGGTGCACAAGCTTTAAACCTCGTAACAACAGAGGGAAGAGGACTCGTCATCAGGACAGTCCATTTTGGAGGACAGGTGGCAGAGATCTGGATCATTTTGTGAATTTGGGTATCACGAGAGGGGAGGTGGAGTTCTTTACGCTTCAAACCCCTGAGTTGCGAGATCATGATTTGACCTGAATCGTCGATTGAGGAGGAAGGAGAGCCGTGAGATTTGGCACCTCGCCACATCGTGTATCAGGGTTTTAGAGGGTGAAGGAGTTGCACCTTGATTGCTAAAGTCGTGAACTGCCGAGTGTCGAGGGCTCGTGCGAACACGTGTCACATCCATTAGGTGGGGACCATGTGGTTGACAAGTGGCATAACAATAAGCACCCAGAGAAAGGTGGAAGTGGGTGACATGTGGTGGACACATGTCGCTTGGGAAAGAGTCAACCCATTGTTGACTTATCGCGTTTCGAGGATTCACAAAGGAGGAGCACAGGGATTCAACACTCCAACTCATGAAGTCGCGAGTTGCGAGTAGTGCTAAAGGAGTCAACCCATCACTGACTTATCGTGCTTCGGGATTACGCAAAGGAGGAGCACGAGGGTTCAACACTCCAACTCATGAAGTCGTGAGTTGCGAGTAGTGCTAGCACTTAGCCCTAGCCGGTGGTTATGTGTGGAATGTGCTAACAAGGAGGAGCCATACCTGTATCGCATCTTGGGTATTGACATTTGGAGAAAGAGGAGTTGAGGGTCTTCGACTCACGAACTTGTGAGTTGCGAAAAGCACTTTCACTAAGGCCAGGTTGTGGTGACATGGAGATGTAAGGCTTGCACCTGGTGTTAAGTTGCGTAGGGTGGGTTTTCATAAAGGAACTATGGATTCATTCAAAGGGTTCCAGTAGGAGCCCGAAGAGTCATTTCGGCTCAAAAGAAGATTGATCCAGAGACCAGGAGGTCACAAAACCCTGCTGAGGTAGGGGGTCTGCATCAGGTGGTATCAGAGCCTGGACTTTGTCTGTATATTTCAGATGAAGAGGATTGAAGAGATTTTTGCAGGACGCAACAAGAAATAGACAGTCGGGTGGACTGTAGGAGATACTGGAAATGCTCTCAGTTGCAGAGTAACAACAACAGAAGATTCAAATGGAAGAAGATGGCTACTGAAGTCCATAAGCATGGTCAAAGAGAGGACCGCCAATAGATGAAGAGAAAGGTTGAGATGGATAAATAACTCACCGAGATAAGAGCGAGGATGGAGGAGCTTGCATTTCGAATGCAACAGAGTGAAAGAACACGATGGGTGTATGAATGGCCCATGAAAAAGAAGGTGAAGTGGCAAGTCAAGGAGTTGTTGGCTAAAAGACAGCAAAGTCTGTTGAAAATATGGCTGAGGTATGTTGAAAGCCTCAGTGACACAGAGCTGGTTTGCATCTGTGAGCCAGAAGTTGGAGAAACCCTTAGTGATGAGGAAGAGAGATCAATTTCAGGTCTCATAAACTGCCAGGAGGGCAGAGATGAATTTTCCAATTGCCAGGTGGGCAATGAAATGAGATCATTGGAGGATCTCATAGACTGTTGGGAGGAAAGTAGTGGAAATTCATATTTCCAGGAGGGAAATGGTATGAGATTAGCTGAAGATCTCATAAATTGCCAGGTGGGCAGGGCAAAAATCCCATATTGCCAAGTGGGCATGGGAGAGCAGATGAGACTGTCTGAAAGTCTCATGAACTCAGGGATGAGTTCAGGTCAGTAAGGAGTGTTGATGGAGATGGGATCGATTGATCTCATAAACTGCCAGGTGGGCAGAAGTGAACTTTCGAGTTTTCAGGTGGGCAATGGGAAGAGATCATCAGAAGGTGTCGCATACTGCCAAGGGGGTAGTGGTGAAAGTTCAGATTTCTAGGTGGGCAATGAGATGGGACCAGTCGATCTCATACACTGCCAGGTGAGCAGTAGAAAATTCCCAGGATGCCAAGTGGGCAAGGGGGAAAAGATGAGGCTATGTGAAAGTCTCATGAACTCAGAGGAGAGTTTGGATTAGCAAGGAGTGTTGACGAAGGAAGGTCATAAATACATTCTGATCATTGGGGGAATTGAAGTATTCCTACCAAGCAGCCCAGTTGAGGCCAAATTATGTGTTGCAGAAGCAACAACAGAAGAAGGACAACCAACAGTGACTGTCATAGAGGGAGAGGAGGAGCAAACACTAATTTTTTCCCCAACAGAAGAGGGGCATGCAAATAAGATGCTCACTCCATGGGAAATGGAGTTAGAGATGCTGGAGGATTGGCTGAACAATCCAGAGCCAGTATATGTCTTCCATGAGGAGACAGTCATGCAGATGTTAGCAGAGGAGGATTCAACAAAATCACTCAGAATTTTCAGCCAGGGAGCTGAACAGATGATAACTGCAGTTGTTAAGCCCTAATATTGGTTCATTACCCCTTAATTGGGGCATATTATATTAGTAATGTTATTTTTTTTATGTCGGCTTTAGGCCATTAGTTGTAATTATACCTCCTAGTCTCCTATATATACCAAGGAGACATTTTCATTTTGAATCATCTTGTACTTGAAAATTTAAGTGGGGTAAAAGGAGGTTTCCCCCTCGAAGAGGCTTATTATCTGAAATTATTTATTTTTCAAGGTTTTGAGTACTTTTTCTAAGGTTTTTCTATGCTATATTGATATTTGGTTCTTAACATATGGTATTAGAGCTCAAGGTCTTGGGGTTTCACTGCTACATCTGAGACACCTTGGAATTTTCGCTATAACTTTTTTTCTACAAAGTTTCAGAAGGAATGGATTGGAGGATATTTAGTAGATGGATAAAGGTATGTTGGGTTCAAAATTAAGCTCCTGAGGCCTTATAATTTCATAGATACAGCCTGTAAAAGATAGGGTTCTGGAATCATCCTGAATTCAGTCATTGTGAAATTTCGCTATAAAACAATTTCAGTAATGTTTCAGACCATGAACTACGAAGGCTATTTATAGAAATTAGTAAGGTATCTGTGGTAAAAATTTTAGATTCTGGGTCATCTTAAATTTGTAGATACACACTGTGTAAGATAGGGTATCTGATTAGTCCTATTGACTAGTCTCAAGAAGGTGTTCCAGGTAAAACAATCATAAATTCTTTCTAGAGTATCCAAATTGAGTGGGACTAGTTTCATTGGATCGTGGATAGTATGTAGTATTTCTGGTGCGAGTTTCAGAATTTTATATCAATTATTTTGTGCGGGGCACGCTATACAAGTGAGATCTCCTGGAAAGGCCAAAAATCAACAAGTTGTGGGGAAGTTACCATAAATTCCACTTGGCACATCCAATTTTGATCAGACCTGTGGCATTGCAGAGA
>ML780367.1:20934-66844 GCA_009831015.1 Picea engelmannii | reverse complement strand
CAGATCAACATCGTAGTGAAAGAAGTTTTGAAGTAGGGGATTGGGTATTTTTAAGACTACAACCATACAAACAGATGTCCCTCAAGCAAGCCAAGAAGGATAATAAATTAACACCAAAGTACTATGGCCCTTATAAGGTGTTGTAAAAGATTGGTACTATGGCATACAAATTGGAGTTGCCTGTATCTTCACGATTACACCCAGTTTTCCATGTTTCATGCTTAAAGAAGGTTATAGGCGACAAGATCCCAGTTCAAACTATATTGCTAGAACTTGATGAGGAAGGAAAAATCATATTGGAGCCTAAAGATGTCACCGACACAAGAATTTTCCAGCTAAGGACTAAATCCATTTCAAAGTATCTCATTAAATGGAGGAAACTATCGGCTGAAGATTCCACTTGGGAAGATGAGTCTTTTATACACAACCATCTAGAGTTACTCAAGCATTGCGGACAACACTTGTCTCAAGGGTATGGGCATGTTAATCCCTAATATTGGCTCATTACCCCTTAATTGGGGCATATTATATTAATAATGTTATTTTATTTATGTCGGCTTTAGGCCATTAGTTGTAATTATACCTCCTAGTCTCCTATATATACCAAGGAGACATTTTCATTTTGAATCATCTTGTACTTGAACATTTAAGTGGGGTAAAAGGAGTTTTCCCCCTTGAAGAGGCTTATTATCTTAAATTATCTCTTTTTCAAGGCGTTGAGTACTTGTTCTAAGGTTTTTCTATGTTATATTGATATTTGGTTCTTAACAGTAGTGTCAAGGCGCACAACATAAGGTGAAGGAGAATTCCAGTCTGAGGAGTTGTTGGAGGAAGATGGAATTCAACCAGCACAAGGTGAAATGGTAGAAGCTAATCTGTCAGAGAAGGTGACTGAACAACAGGTCATTCAAGAAAATAAGACTGCAGAGATAAATTTTGTAGTAGGATGGCAAGTTGAGGCCACAGAGGAAAAAGATGGCATGGGAGATCTAGTTGATCGACCCGTTTTCCAGGAAGAAGTGTAGCTGAGGAGACTACATAAGGAGAGACATAAACTAGAGAAATTGGATGAGGTAATTGAAGAAATCATAAGGCTGATGTCAAGTTCATCAGCAGAGAATACTAGCAACGAGAAGCTGAGCAGAATGGAGCCTGCAAGAGCAGCAGGGCAGCAGTAGCAGTAACAACGAAGCAAAGGAGCAGATCAATAGCTCCAAGGGAAAGTTTGGGATCCAGGTGGATTTCAACAATGGAAAAGAGGAGCTCATGATTTTTCCAGTTGAGGAATATGATGGAGGAGCATCACTCCAACTTAGCATAAGCACCAACCAGCTAGCACATGCAGCGTGCATTCATGAAAGGGAGAGGCGCAACCCTCTCATTTTTCAAAATTTGAATTTGAATTTAATGTTGTAAGGCTGATAGAGACCAAATCATGCCTTTGTACAGGTAGTGGTTGAGGTTTCCTTTAATGGTTACTTGCAGCTAAGTCTAGATCAGTCAAGTCTGCGACTTCCTTTTGTGTAATGTAGCCGTAGGAGTAGGAGCCACTCTGAGATAGCGATAGCACAGAGGTGGTGGATGAGGATAAGATCAAGAGAGCCCTCTTTTGTAAGGAGTCTCTCGAGGAGTAGAGTGGGTAGAGAGATAGGAGGAGAGATCTTAGGTAGAGAGATCTCGAGAGGGAGCTGAGACTTGTTACAGTCCATCCTTTGTAAACACCTTGTATAGGCATTTATGAATTAATAGAAGAGCAGTTTTTCCTGCCATGAATTTTCTATATGTGTTTGCATTTTTTTATGCATTTCATGTTTTAAATGCATAATTGGTGAAGCATTTGATAATATTCAAGTTCTTCCCGTCTTGGAGTTTCCGAGTGCAAGGAGTGCACATAGTTCGCAAGGTGTGTGTTGACAGAGGTGAGACAACCTTAGGAAAGCTCAAGAGGGATAGCGTTGAACCTTCATCAACAAAGGTGCAAGGAGTGCACTGGAAGGAACTCTATATTGAGTTCAGGGAAGACAGAACTACTGAAGGTTCTGTAAAGCTCTACTAAGAGGGCATCGAGTGAGTGCATAGAATGCACTAGGGAACTCTATTTCGAGTTCAGAGAGAAGAAGTGTCGAGGAGAGACACTTACAGAGTTGTTGAACACTCTGTAGGATTTGTACGGTGTGCATCAAGCAGGAGAATGCCAGGTGGGCATAAGGAGTTTTCTTTTCAAGGAAACTTCTCGAATATGAGTTATTCGAGATCCTCAAATGCAAAGTGTGTGTAGGAGTAAATCTCCAAGAGGATGAAGCTCAGAAGATACAACATTTCTATAATGTAGATGAGACCCAAAGGAACTGGGCTCACAAGAGGAAGAGTCAAAGATCGAGACCTTCGAGACTTAGAAACTCTTCTAAGTCAAAAGGCCAAAAAGCTCAGGAGGAAGAGCACAACTACCATTGGATCGGAGCTGGGAGGAAAGATATGGACTGTTGAATCTACATCCAGGCAATATGAGGAGAGCATGCAAGGAGGTCAGATCTAAACCATCAGATCTAGCACCAATACCCGATGACCGTTGGATCAGGTGAAGGTAGATGGGGTTTAAACCCTTGGATATACACACATTCAGGAATTGAAAGTTGGAGGAGTAGAGGCGGTTGCACCCCATACTTGAAATCGTCGAGATCGTGAAATCGTGCCAGCCATCGGATCTGGAGCACAGTGGTCTGAGAGCCACTGGATCAAGGATACATGCAGGGGGTTTAGTCCCTGGGAGGTGTACATGAAAAAGGATCTGGGCCGTTATATCTAGCACCAAGGACCGATATCTGTTGGATATGGGAGAAGGTGTGAGGGGTTTAATCCCTAGGAAGCCACACAGAAGGGTAGAACAGATGGAAAAAAATTGAGGGAGAAGTTTCGTGTTGCCGTGAGTCGTCAGATCTAGAAAAGGTGCGCGAGGTTAAAACCTTTTAATAGCAGAAGGAAGAGGACTCGTCAAGTTCCAAAAGCATAAGGACCATCCATTTTGGAGGACAGGTGGCAGAGATCAGGATCATTTCGTGAATTCGGGTATCGCGAGCAGGGGGGAAAAGTTCTTGGCGCTTCAAATCCCCGAGTTACGATATCGTGATTCGACTTGAACCGTCGATTGAGGAGGAAGGAGAGCCATGATATTTTTCACCTCGCCACATCATGTATCGGGGTTTCAGAGGGTGAAGGAGTTGCACCTTGATCGCTAAATTCGCGAAGTGCCGAGCGCTGAGGGCTCATGTGAACACGTGTCACATCCGTTAGGTGGGGACCATGTGGCTGACAGGTGGCATAACAACAAGCTCCCAGAGAAAGGTGGAAGCGGGTGATAGGTGGTGGACACACGTCACCTGGGAAGGAGTCAACCCATTGTTGACGTATCGCGTTTTGGGGATTCACAAAGGAGGAGCACAAGGATTCAACACTCCAACTCGCGAAGTCGCAAGTTGCAAGTAGTGCTAAAGGAGTCAACCCATCGTCGACTTATCGTGCTTTGGGATTTTGCAAAGGAGGAGCACGAGGGTTCAACATTCCAACTCACGAAGTCGCGAGTTGTGAGTAGTGCTAGGACTTAGCCCTAGCCGGTGGTTATGTGTGGAAGGCGCTAACAAGGAGGAGCCATACTTATATTGCATCTCGGGTATCGACATTTGGAGAAAGAGGAGTCAAGGGTCTTTGTCTCATGAACTCGTGAGTTGCAAAAAGTGCTTGCACTAAGGCCAGCTTGTGGTCGCATGGAGATGTAAGGCTCGCGCCTAGTGTTAAGTTGCATAGGGAGGGTTTTCATAAAGGACATGTGGATTCGTTCAAAGGGTTCCAACAGGAGCCCAAAGAGTCATTTCAGCTCATAATAAGATCGATCTAGAGACCGGGAGGTCACATAACCCTACTGAGGTAGGGGGTCTGCATCATGGGTCTAGTGGCATGATGACCCTGTATTCTCTTGACTCAAATGTCATTTTCCTAGTATTCCAGTTGATTATGGCCTGGTTTTCAAACGCCCAATCCAGTCCAAGCAATGATGGATAAAGTGTGGTGCCGCCCACTATTTCAATGACCTCAAAATCTTCTTTAGTGCGCACTCCATCTAGGTCTACTATTACTCCTTTCAGTCTTCCAATTGGAAGGACTCTGTGTTGGTTTGCCAGTTTCAATTAAACATGTGAATATCCTAATGTGGGCTCTCCCACACATTTCCATGTCTTCTTTGGTATTACATTGACTTCAGATCCTAAATTTAGTATGATGTCTCCCATGTTGAAATCTCCGATGTTGGCATTCAGTATGAATTCCCTACTAGTTTTTCTTCTTGTATGTAGGTGATTGACAGTTTTTGGTTCTAGTTTTTCTTCCATCTCCATACTACATTTTTCTAATATGTTTTGCAATATTTTCACAGATGATGGATCATTTAATAGTTTTACACATGATTTCAAAAAGCCTTGGATTGTACTTACTTGTCCCTTGGGTTGCATTTCATTGGTATGATCCAATAATGGAGGCATCTCGTACTCTGGTGCTTCCTTGTTTTGATGCGCAGTTGAAGTCAATGCTATGTCCTCCTTCTAGAATTCTTGTCTACCTTCTGTAAATATTGCCTTCTCGGTCTGTGCATCGAAATGTCTCCTTGGTTCGACGTTCTTCTTGACCCATTGGTTTTGTGCTGGTTCTTGTCGAACAACGTTGTCACCTGTTTTAGCTCCTCCTAGAGTAACTATATTGATGTTTCGTCCTTCGTCCCTTGGTTCGAAGGAAATCCACTAAACATTCTGGTTGTTCTGGTTTCTCTTTTCGTAGATATTTGCTAGTAGTTTCGGACATTCCTCTGTATCATGGTCTGATGCACAACAGTTCATACAAGTGGTTGGTGGAAGTGGACATTCCCTTGCATAATTTCCCAATTGTTGACAATTGTGACATACCACTGGTCCTCTACCTCGTCTGAAACCTCCTCGGGCTTGTCCTCCAACTTTGTAGCCTACTTGATCTCCTCTCAACGCTTTATACTTAGGCGCCTAATTATACTGCACAATATTGTACTGAGGCTGTGTCCTGTTGTAAAGTGGTTGCACGTTATTGTATGGTTGTTGCGCAATATTATACTGCTATTGTGTAGTGTTTTATGGAGCTGGGACTTGATTAAATTGTGGCTCTGCTTTCCCAGTCATCATTTCGGTCTGCACTCTATATGTGTTAGATGTCCTTTCTCATAACAATTCAATAGTTCTGTAGTCTTTTTCATTGTGGACCACTGACTTGAAAAAGGTGCAATATGAGCTCTTCGGGACTGTCTGGTATTTTTGCATCATCATGCAGTGATAAGGGTCGTGACCCAGTTTCTTGCATATTTAGCACCACAATCCTCCTGTTGGTAGTGGATTTGGCATTCTTGCTGCCATATACTATGCAAATGTTGGACATTCGTTCATGTGGTGTCCTTTCATCCTGCATTTGGTACACCATCTGGCTTCTCGTTTGTCCTTGTTCTTATTCTGGTTTAGCTGAAACGTTAAGTTCTTTAAATACTCCTTCAACTCTTCGATAGTTGGGTCTATCTGCTGATACTGATATTCTTCCATCTGTAAGGCTACATGCATAGCTTCTTCCTGTGTTTGGAACTTCTATTGTCGTAAAGGATATTTTAAGTGTGGTAACAATGAATCGATAAATAAGTGTCTATGTTGCATCTTAGTCATGAGATACTTCAACTTTCCCTTTAGTTTCTTGAATCTCTGATCAATATCCCATACAGAAACTCCTGGTTTCTGTCTGATTTCAATCATCTCATTCATGTATTGATCCTCTGAGATCGACTTCTAGAAATCATTTATCAGTAACTTCTTAATGTCTTCCAGTGTCCTTGTCATCCCAGGAGCATTGTTTGTGTCTAAACTCATGTACGAGTATAGTGCATGGTTTCTTAGCGTAATGGATAGCTGCGCAAGTTTGGTATCTTCATTAGTGATCTATTTGTATTCACAGATATCCGCACAAATGAACAAATGTTTCTCAGGGTCTTCTGCTGCTTCTCCTCAAAATTCAAGTAACCTGATGGTGGGATCGTGTCCTGCCATTCCAAACACTGAACTACTACTTTCGCGCGGTGTAGATACTTGACTAGTGATTCCTGAACTAGCTCCTCCAGTCATTGTTCCTTGTGTAGATGTACTTCTTGTTGTCTGACTGCTTCTGAACTTTGGTTGTCTAAACGGTGGTGTTCTCTTTGGTGTATTAGTCACACATGGGTTTATGGGTTTCACATTAACATTAATATGGATAGGATGGTTGCCTTCTCTTCCTATTCTTGGACCTCACATCTTCCTCTCATATGTTGCGTGCATGATTTCCTCAATATTCTCCATAGACCAAAGATCCTCTACCTCTTCGCCTTCACTTTCCAAGCCTTCCCTCATGGCTACGACTCTCTTCTTGGTATTCACCTTGTATTGGTAGGCTATTTCACTATGCATCCTTCCAGCTATCACCATGATCTTCTTGATCTGGTTGTCATCCATCATGATTGGGTCCAAGGGTTCCTACTTCTTTCCCTTATCCTTTCCTCCTTATATTTCTCCTCTTTCTGTCAGTTCTTCCCCCCTTTCCCCATGCATGCAGGGAAGTTTAGCTGTCTGATTCCATTGTCATTACACCTTTGTTATATAGTAGTATCTTAATAGAAGTATACAACGATCAAATGTACCTTCCTCGGGATCCTCTTAGGAACTCTTTCTCCGTTGCGCTGTACGACTTCGTTGTGTCTACTGCAAACTCTGTTATAAAACCTACCACAATACTATCCAAACAAAAATCGACTGCGCAGGTGAATTTGTTGTTCACTTGCTAAAGTTGCTCAATCTATGCTAGGTTCCACTCTAGCTATCGAATCCCATTTGTTGCATGGTTATCCTTCAACCTTAGTATCCACTCCTACAATAAGTGAAGAAAATCACAGAAAAAGATTTCTTGCAAATCAGTGAACACGTATATCTTCAGATATTTGCGGGGTGTTACTCTAGGGTTTCTATTGTCTTTCTATGAAAACTCTAGCTCCTTAGTTCTTAGCCAAGTTTCTATCTCTCCTTTTGTGGGATTCCATTGTCTCAACATCCCCTTCTATTGGCTCATTGCTTTCTTCTTTTCTCCGCTCTTTTCATGGTCAACTTATCTCATCTACTCAACCCTCTCCTATTCCTACCAACGAAAACAAAACCGTTTGTTGGTTACTTCTTTTCTATACTATCTGAGTTTATATTGACCCAGGGTTCATGTCTTTCGGGTTTCCAACAAAACCTCTAAAAATATCGCCCTCCTGGTGAACCAGAAGGCAACACAACACACATAATGTGTTGCGTTGTCTCACCCAAGATATATTTAATGGGTGGCTGTAAGAATCATGTGTTTACATCCTAGGATTGAGTGTGAGATAAGAGAGATAAATATTGAACCATCTATTATAACTTGTAAATGCAACATATTGTTCTTCACGACTATGCAGCAACTCCAACAACTTATTCCCTCAATATCGCAACAATAATTAAACATGAAATAAGATAACTCATTCATTCAACATAATAATAACTATTGAAGACAATACATATATGCATGCATTCATCACCTAACACAGATGTTACTGTGGTTCACCCCCTCCTAGGCTACATCAACAAAGATTTGTCTCTTGGCTCTTTTATTATGGTATTTCCACATCTACAGCGCTGTGTGCTTAATAATCCTCCATAGTCAGGTAAGATCTATATTTGGCAGACTAGATCACACCAGGATCCACAGCCTACGATATAACCCTCAAGATATACCTTTCTCTCCTCCTCTCTTAGCTCAACAACTTATAAAAAATAGGTCTTACAACAAAACACTACATATCACATCAACTCATGCGTAGCTACAATAACATAATACTTCTCCAAAGCGAACCATACAAAAACCTGAACCCTCTATAATACCTCGATATCTATATTTATACATTTCTGGCTCTTCATCCATTACACTACCTTACCAAAACCCTAACCCTACTGTCGTTAGGTCTTCCTCCCATGTGTGCGTGTTGTTCTTCCTTACAGTCGTTTCCTTCCTTGCATGCGCACGTGTTGTGCTTCCTTCCAACTGTCGCTCCTCTTATGCATGCTTTATTTCCAAAACATACCTTTCTTTTCCTCTTTGGCCTTCCTCCAACACTTATCAACTAGACTTGCCTAAGTATTTGTGGTGTATGCATGATGTATTTCATATATATGTTTTGAGACATTATATTAGTGATCCTTCACATGTTATTAACATGAGCTCCTTGTAGATATCAGATGAGGGTGCTCTCATGGCAGAGCCAATCCACATTCTGGACCATCACATTCGACAACTACGACGTCGAACAGTTGATTAGGTCAAGGTCCAGTGGGACAAGTATAGTCCACACTCGTCTACCTGGGATGACACATTTGATATTCGTCAATAGTTTCCTTACTTGTTTGATATATTAGACATATAAATCTATATCAAATACATTTATTTACTTGCTTATATATATACTATTGATGGCACAGGGGTAGACCCAGGGTTCAACTCTTAGAGTGCACCAACAAAACCCTAGCTACTAGCCCTTTCGACAACACCTGCGAAGAAGATGTAGTCTCACCCGATGTAGCAATAGGGGGTTGCAAGACACATGTGTCTACAACCAGAGGAAATGCAAAGTGATTCCAAAAACACAATGCAAAACAATTTAGATATTATTTACCACTCTTAATCTTACTTCGTGAAGTTATATCTTTGATCTAACATTCATGCAATAGAGGTATAATAGATAACACATAACACAACATCAACCAAAAAGACAATAATATATACGTGGTTCACCCTCTCCCTAGGGCTACGTCCACATAACTATGTTTCTTGATATATTAGATGAAAACATACAATTCTATCTACGCACTTTTCTGCATATTCTCTCTCTCTCTCTCTCTCTCTCTCTCTCTCTCTCTCCTCCCTGCGCACCTAGCTACAGGGTTGATCTTCACACCCAGCTGAAGATCCAAAATACAGACTCAATATTGCTCTTAATAGCAATAATATGAAAAATAATGACTAACAACCAATGATTGAGAAACCATCAATCGAACAACCCCACCCAGGTCTTATAGAACTTTATTTATACATTACATGATCAAAGTCTAGGTGTCAAAACCCTAGATCCAAAACCCTAGGTCCAAAACCTTAGGTCCACTTGACCCACGTTTTCGGGGCTTCGCCATCTTGTTCCTCCTTCTTTTCCGTGAGGTGATCCAAAGCCTCTATTGGTGTCTTCTTCTACTTACTGAGTTCTCCACGGTCTGTCTTCCTTGATCTTCTCTTCCAACGACTAGCTTTTCCTTTACTTCGCTCCTTCTTTTCTGCCACTTCGACCCATCATCGATTTATGTGCCTTCCTCACATTTTGTACTTCACCTTTCTTCCTTAATATTCACTTCATTACATAACCAAGGGCCAACAGGCCCCCAACACTCACATGTGACTCATCCTGAGTCACTGCAAGACTGAGCCTTCTGTATCACTTTGACTACAGACTGCGTGTAATAGCCTATGATTTATGCTCTGTGCCTTCCCATGTTGTGTATACTATATTTTATGTGTCTGGTACCCAGTTTCAACTGCACTTGGTACCTAGACCCTTCTTCCTTTTCTTTTACTGAGAGATGCGAGGCAATTGTTTGTCACAATACAGCTTCAACCGTCTCCCATTCACTAACCCGTCCTTCCATTCTCCCTTAAGAGTTTTCAACTGTGCAACTCCTTTTGTAACATAGGTGAACTCAAACGGTCCGAGCCAATGTGTCATGAACTTCCCTGGATTCTTCATGAACTTGCTGTCATATAACAGTACCAAATCTCATTACTTAAATGCTTTCCTCTTCATATGTCTATCATGGTAAGCTTTCTCTTGTTCTTTTTGCACCTGCTGATGAAATCTTGCAATGAACCTGTCTTCCTCCAGTTCCAACAACTGTGCGAGCCTGTCTTGAACAACGCTTATGTCATCCATACCTATAAATGTTACAATTCTTAAACTAGGAACCAAATATTCCATAGGTAACACTGCTTCCGAGACATATACCAACTTGAATTGGGTCCGTGTTGTTAACTTTTTGTAGGTAGTTCGATAAGCCCATACTACTACTGGAATTCTTAAATCCCAATCATCTCTGTTAACACTAGAAATCTTTGTCAGCGTTGTCTCCAAGATCTTATTGAAAGGTTCGACTGTACCATTCTCCTGTGGGTGGTATGGTGTGCTCTTTTGATGGTGAGCTTCAAACTCCTGAGTCAAGGATTCAATGGTTTTGTTGATGAAGTGTGTACCTTGATCACTCATGAGGACATTTGGACATCCAAATCTGGTTATAATATTGTCAAAGATGAACTGCTCAACTATAGCTACACTACATCCCTTAACCGCTCTTTCTTCTGCGCATCTAGTCAAATACCCTGTGGTAGTGATAATGTATCTAGCTCCTGTGTGCTTTCTTGGTGGGTTGATACGTCCAAAAAATTCAATAGCCCATTTCTCAAATACTTGTAGTGTTAATTGCGGTGCCAAAGGAATTTCATCCATTCTAGAAGGCTTCCATACTCTTTGACACACATCGCAGGATCTATAGTATTCCTTAGCATCCTTATGTAAAGTAGGCCACCAGAGGCCATCTCTGAGAACCTTATGCATTGTTGCTTTCCATGCATATTGTCCTCCTACGATGCCTTCATGTGCTTCTGCAAGAATCAATGGTCTTTCTACCTTCATAACACATCTCCTCAGGATCTGATCTGGTCCCATCTTAAATAGATGTCCAGCTATAAGTTGAAAGTTAGTAGCACATAATACCAATTGTTTCTTTTGAATGGTTGTGTACTCGCGAGGTGCCCTTCCTATGGACAAGAATTGAACTATCTCGATGAAGTGATCATCGACTTTTCTAATGGCCAACAACTATGCATCTTGTAGTGTATCCTCCAGACTTGTAGGTTCCTCTCCATGCTTTAACCTGGATAGGTGGTCGGGTTCTTTATTCATTATTCTTGGCTTGACCACAATCTCAAATTCATACTCTTGGAAAAGTAGTATCCATCTGCATATTCTTCCCCCCAACACTGGCTTGTTGACTAAGTATTTCAATGTAGAATGATCAATGAAAATCTTAAAATGTCCTCCCAACAAATAGTGTCTAAACTTCTGCAACACATATACCATAGCCAAGCCTTCTCTCTCAGTTGTAGTATAATTCCTTTCAGCTATAGAAATCTTCCTGCTTTCAAACGCTATGGGGTGGTCAATGTCTCTTGCACTTGGATGTGCTAAAACTGCTCCTAATGCAATGGACGAAGCATCGACATGAACATTGAATTCCTTACTCCAATCTAGAAAAAACCAAGATAGGTGCAGTAAACATTTTCTTCTTTAATGTGTCGAAGCTCTGTTGGAATTCTTTTGTCCATTGGAACTTACTCTCTTTCTTTAATAGCTTCTCCATATGTGTTGTTATCTGTGCATAACCCTTAATAAACTTCCTATAGTATTCAGTGTGTCGTAGTGAAGTGCGCAACTATCTAACCAAAGTAAGGGGGGGTAGATCCACAATGATAACAATCTTGGAAGGATATACCAACAATCCTTGTTTACACACAATATGCCCTAGCAACACTCCAAAAGGTGAAAAGAAGATACACTTTTTCAGATTCAGGGCAATCTGACACTGTCTTCACTTATCTAACATTAATATCAATCATTCAATATGATCTTTCATTAGGCTAAAAACAGTCCAATCATCAAAGTATGCTTCCAAGAACATGTGTAAAAAGTCCTTAAATGCTTTGACCACCACCCTAGAAAACATGGCTGGTGCATTCTTCTAGCCAAAAGGCATCATAGTGTACTAAAAAGAACCCCATTCTGGTGTGAATGTCATCTTATGTTGATCTTCCTTATAAATTCTAATTTGGTGATAACCTAAAAATCCATCTGTGAATGAGTAGACCTCATGTCCTCCTACATTATCTAGAACTTCATCAATAAAGGGCATAGGAAAGGGGTCATGTAGGCATGCATCATTGAGTTTCCTTAAATCTACACAAATTCTGGTTTCTCCTGACTTCTTATATTGGAACACCATAGGGCTGATCCATTCAGATTCTTCGACTGGTTCTATGATTCCTGCTTCCAACATTCTATCCAGTTCAATCTTAACTTTCTGCTTATATTTGGGATTCAGTCTGTAGGGTCTCTGCTTGATGGGTCTTGCATATGGTATCAAGGGGATCTTCATTTCTCCCATGGGACCTTTAATGCCCTTCATGTCTGTGAACTTGGTTGGAAACAAATCCTGATACTCATGCAATAGCTCTGTGATCTTTCTAATAGTAGCATCATCCCAATAGTCTCCAACATTTGCTAACTAAGGTGTTTGCTCAGTTCCAATATTAACCTTACTTATATTAATGGCCTATCCAACAAAGGGTAATTCAATCTCTGGCCCTTCTATGTCTCTTTGTCCTTCAGTTTCTAGAATTTTTACATCCCTTGGGTCATCATCCTCATCAGCATTAATGTTGTATCACTCCTGTAACTGCTAAAGAGGTGCATTCCATTCATCTTTTTCTTGGTCTAGAGGGGGGTTAGGTGACTCCTCAAAGACCTTTTGTATTATGATTTGTAAATCCTGATCTACTGTAGGGTACTGACTTTCAAATAATAAGGTATCTATAAAGTTTTGAGTCATACCATACCAATATGTAGTGATGAAGCACAGTTCTTCTTGAAGATACCAGTTGATAGGTGTGGTGTCCAATGAGTTAATGAACTTATTTACCCACTATTCTTTAGGAATTTCACTCCAGGCCTCACAAATTCACATATGGTCCTTAGGACAACTATGACCTGTGTAACGAACTTCACATCCTTCAGCTTGGTCTAAAAAGCACACTATTAGTAAGGTGCGACATTGTACCCATTCTGTGATGTTCTTCTTGTGTGTTCCCCACCATCTAGATGGTGTATCTTTCAAGGCTTCATCCAGTGCCAACATCCTCCTTTGTACTAGTACAAATTTTTCAAATTCAACTAGAAATGTTCGTAAATCATTCAATCCATCAAATGTTGGAAGATTACTTACTTTTGTACCAATCGAGCGAACTGCTCTAGTCAATCTGGAACTTCTCCACATAGATAATTCATACATTCTATTCTACCAGTTTTCTAATGCTTCCTCTGAGTCTGATGAACATGCACTTTAACTTCACCAGCTGAGATTTCCATATGCTGTAGGATTAATGTAATCCTACTGTCTTGATTTCAGTTTGTATATGTTCTCTAGCTCATATGCACGGTCTTATTCTCTGATAGGTTCTGTGCATCTGTGACCTTCATCCGGGTCCATAGGTACAATGACCTTAAGCCCATTACCTTATAATGTCATTCTTCTCTTTTTTAGGTCAACAACAGTTGAATTGTTGAAATCCCAATCAATTCCTAACAGCACAGGATAAGGACAACTATCATAAAAAATCTCAATCACTTCGAAGTTTGCAAATGTCCTTACCCCGTCGATGTCTACAGGGACATGCTATAGTCTTCCAAAGTGGCTCACCACTTGCTGATTAGCCATCCTGAGCCTGATAGGAGAATAAATCAATCTAGGTTTTCCCATCAGTTCCCAAGTCTTCTTTGTCATAAAATTTACTTTTGATCCTAAGTCGAGGACTGCATATTCCATGTCATAGTCTCTAATCTGAGCGCTAAGGTTTAATTCCTTGTTTGTCCTTCTTTTCCTTGATACTTGATTCACAACTCTACTTAGCATAGGGTCTATTCTTCCAATTTCATATTGTCTTACTAGGTGTTGTAATTCTTTCACAACGTTTTCATCTTTAATCAAATTGATACAAGTGTATAAGAATTCCATGACCTTGCTTACCTATTTTCCTTGTTTAGCTAAGATAGACTGATCAAATGCTAGTGGAATTTTGGATTCCCTGACTTCTATTTGTGCCCTAGAAGAATAAGCTTGTTTTCCTACACATTCTTTTCTTGCTTCCTCGAAAGTATGCCTCTCTCTCCTTGGATCAAACAACTGTGCCTTCTCTACAACTCTTCTGATCGTTGTTCCTTCTGTAGTCTTTCTTGGAGTTACCCTATATTCTCCTCTAACAATGCCTCCTCTAGTAATGACAATGACTCTGTAGTCCTCACCGCGAGGTTCTGCTGATATTATTTGGACTTATTGGTTTCCTCCTCGTCTCTCCTAAAGTTTGGCTAAGAAAAATGGACATTATTTGATGAGATGATCAAATGAATTATAGTAGTTGAAAGTAGTACAAGTGTTCTGACAATCCCTTGCCAAATGTCCAGGCTGTGTGCAGTTATAGAAAATGATCTGACCTCTCCCTCGACCCATACCTTCTCCTGGTCCTCTTCCTTTGAATCCACCACGAGGGTTGAAATTTCCTCTTCTTGGGGAGTTTAACTGATCAATATTTCCTTCTCGCTGAGCTTCTCCTTGAATTCTATATGTATCCATTGATATTTCATGCATGAGATCATAAGCCTTACAATCCTTCTCATCATGCCCCACAGATTTACAAAATGTGCAGTAAATATTGGTAGGTGTCTGCACATACTTTTTCATATAATAACATTCATGAGGACAATGTCTATTTCTACGTACCTTGTACCAGGGTACAATATCCTTCTTCCAAAGGATTAAGTGCTTCAGAGGCCAAGTATTCATGAAATAGGGGACAATGATCTTTTCCATGGCCTTCCGATTTACATCTGACATACTGTATATCTTCTCTTTTCTCTTTTCCTTTATCTTTCTTCATATCTTCCACCTATAAGGATAAACTAGTTAACTGATTCAAGATCTGACTCATACCTGGACTGGATTCTCCTACAGGGGATACTTCTAATTTCATGGTGATCTCCAGTGCTTCATCTTGCGAAGCAACCTTTTGTTGCATCAGAGGATCTCTAATATGTGGTAGGAGGGAAGCGATGAACCATTCTTTATTCTATTCATCTGGGATCTGAAAACTTAAACGGCATGTTAGAGTCTTAAACCTATGATCAAAGTCCCAAGCAAGTTCAATGCCCTTCTTATTGATTTCTTTCAACTCTGTTATGCATTATGACTTTGAATTAGGTTTATTGAACTCCGCACTCAAAGCAGTATTAATGTCATTCATTGGTTTAGGCTATCTGGGTCCTGAAGCAAACTTCATATACCAGTTCCGAGTGCAATCCCTCAAGGTTGTACTAAATTGAGTTCTCTTAACACCTTCGTCGATGAATTTCTTAATGCTCCATACAACCTCTCATAGGGACCAATGATGATCAGGATCTTCAGATCCATCTCCTCTAAAGATAGATAACCTCATTTCATCTGCCATAGATCTTCCTTGGTTTCTCGAATGAGTATGTACTAAGCTGCTTGTAGCAGTGCTCTGATTGCTCTGACTACTTTGGTTACTTAATGCTGCTAAAACAAGATGAGGAGTAATAGTACTTACTTCAACAATAGGTGTAGTTCCTGAAGTTTATGGTTCTCCGCGACGAAGTTCCTTAGCCTCTACTTCTTCTGTTCTTGTGGACTTTGAATACTCTTCATCTCTTATATCTGCTTCTTCTCCACTGTATAATCCCTCGTCTCCATAGTTATTATTAAATAGGTTCGCAAGAGGAACCTCTTTGAACGATATCCCACTACGCGTGAGTCCAACCTCTATGTCATTGTCACTATCTGAATTCTTGAACATTAGTTTCACTGTATCTTTAGGATATTCTTCTCATGTAATAGCATTTTAATATTTAGCTTCAAGAAGTGTAGAAACTTCTCGCTAGGTCCCTTAAAGAAATACCTGTCCTCTTAACTATATGATTCTACTCCATCGATAGAAAAATCAATAATGTATCCTCCAATAATGTTATCAAACCAGAGATCCAATTCCCTAGACACATCGTTATCGAATCTCTTGAATTTCTTGATCAACGCTGTTGTCCAAACCACAGGTGGTCTAGATCTGGTCTCAAACTGAGTATCTACTAATCTCTCTAACCACTCGTATAACTCCCTATGACCTACTGCAAATAAAATCTTGTGTATGTCGGTAAATATATACCTTCCCAACCATTCTTCTGTACTAATGCTAGGATTCTTGTTTTGAGCTTCGATGAAGTCCTTCTCTTGTTCTTCTATACACTTCTGAATCTCTATATTTGATGGAAACCACCTTGACATTCCCTCAAGAATATCCAGGTCCCGACAACAGAACCATTTGTTGGCACAGGGGCAGACCCAGGGTTCAACTCTTACAACGCACCAACAAAACCCTAACTACTGGCCCTTTAGGCAACATCTATGAAGCAGATGTAGTCTAACCCGAAATAGCAATAGGGGGTTGCAGGACACAGGTGTCTACAACCAGAGGAAATGCAAAGTGATTACCAAAAAAAAACACAAAACAATTTAGATATTATTTACCACTCTTAAGCTTACTTCACAAAGTTATATCTCTGATCTAACAATTGTGCAATAGAAGTATAATAGATAACAAATAACACAACATCAACCACAAAGACAATAATATATACGTGGTTCACCCTATCCCTAGGGAGACATCCACATAAATATGTTTCTTGATATATTAGATGAAAACATACATTTCTATCTGTGCACTTAGCTGCAAATATTCTCTCTCTCTCTCTCTCTCCCTCTCTTCCCTGTGCACCCAGCTGCAGGGTTGATCTTCACACCCAACTGAAGATCCAAAATACAGACTCAATATTTCTCTTAACCATGGTAATAGCAACAATAATGACTAACAACCAATGATTGAGCAACCGTCAATCAAAGAAACCCACCCAGGTCTTCTATACCTTTATTTATACATTACATGATCAAAGTATAGGTGTTAAAACCCTAGATCCAAAACCCTAGGTCCACTTGACCCACGCTTTCGGGGCTTCGTTGGCCTATTCCTCCTTTTCCGCGAGGTGCTCCAAAGCCTTTGTTGGTGTCTTCTTCTGCTTGTTGATTTGTCCATGGTCTGTCTTCCTTGATCTTCTCTTCCAACGGCTAGCTTTTCCTTTCCTTCTCTCCTTCTTTTCTTCCACTTCGACCCCTCCTCGGTTTATGTGCCATCTGTGCAGTTCGTACTTCTCCTTTCTTTCTTAATATTCACTTCCTTACATAACCAAGGGGCATCAACTTTAAAAAATCCAGGACGAATTTTAAAAGAAGAGGGGGTGTATGTAACATCTCTCTCTATTGAGCATACTATTATTGACTTATTCTTTGAGGACACTTGCTTGCAAGTGATCCGAGTAAGGTGCATTGTGATTTCATTCTTATTATGGGTTATATATGATGATGTTGAGGTGTTATGGCTTATTGATTATATATATATATATATATATATATATATATATATATATATATATATATATATTTATAGACAAATATATTGACAGATGCTTATGACAAGTCGTCATGAGTGTGTAGGACACATGACATGTTAAGGATGGTGATGGCATTGATGTATTCCCTTGGACACTGGACTGAGTCAGGGAGTGGATTATATCTATTGAGTATGTCATTTCATGGACATATGTTTTATGATTGATTATAGTATGAATTATGTGTATGGAATTATTGACAGTTTTTTTGTCAGTGGATGCAGGCTTGATGTTGCTTGCTAATCCGAATCACATAAGGAGTAGAGGAGCCATGCAAAGAAACCAGACATTGAAGGATAGGTGTGGAAACATTCCTGTGACATCCTACTAGCACTCCCACCATGGTATGAACTGTAGGTTAATTATTGCCTAGTTAAAAAGGTCCACGAAGCTATGAGGGAAGAATGAAATAGTCGCTCATGAAGTTTCTAAGGAGCGCACATTAAGGAGGAGTCCTTATTCCTTAAAAGACCTTAATCTATCATAAGGTCGACCGAGTGGAGTGTTGAATCCAATGCTCAGACAACTTCCAATACAAGTTTGAGGTGAGTGGAAACCTTGGAGAATGGAGGTGTGTCTTAAAGGGCACGTCACCTAATTAAACTTAAGTCAATAAATCTAGATGGCCTAGAAAAAAAATTGAAATATTTAGACCTTGTTGGATTGACTAATTAATTAAAATATATATTTATTTGAAAATCCTAACAAGAGTCTAAGCCTAAGCCTAAGATTTGGCCTAAGTCTAAGTTTAATTTGGGGACTAATTAAAATATTAAATTTGGGATAAATCTAATTATAGTAAAAGGTTGGAAAAATATAAAGATTGAATAAAATGCACATGTGTGTATGAATTTAATAAAAAGGAAATTTTAAATAGAAATAAATAATAACTTGAGAGGTTGGTTGTACATAGAATAGAATCTAGAGTCAAACTACACTAGTCTAACTAGAAGAATACTCCTAATTAAACTTTAACTAAGATCTGGTTAGGGGACACTCCTTAACTAAGAACATGGGGAACAAAGGGACACCTAAGAGTCAAAATATGAACACGTTGAGGATTGTGAGGGATTTTGATGTTTTAATTAAAATAAAAATGGTAAATACTAGTGTAACTTGGGGAGATTGTGACAAGTGTGTGAGTGAGTAATCCAAATTAAAATTTACTAAAAGGTTAATTATCTGTGCATGAGGTCATGTGTCAATGAAGAAAAGTCTATAAAACAAATTCCGGAGAAGGGAAAAGGGAACTGATTTTGCTGAGCATTTTTATGCTGCCAAATTTTTATTGGACTGTGTTTTACTTGTGAGGGTTGGGATACCAAGCTTGTAAAAAGAGTGGAAGCTCTTCCTTGTGAGGTAAGTCTTGGAGCTATTATATTTGGTTTCTTGTGTGTGACCCCTTTGCACCTCGAGGGGCTAAGGGTGAATAAGAGTGTAATATGCCAGATATAAAAAGTATACAGAACATAAATAAAATGCTATAAATGGTAGATAAACAACAATATAACCAGAACAATCACCTCAATAACACGGAAATGATATCAAAATAACACCAGAAAGAGCACTTTGATTCTGAGAGCAATGTTTACGGGGCTCTTCAAGGGGGAAACCTCGAGTCGAGAAGATCTCTATTACAATAATATCCAAGCTAGGGTTCTCATACGCTCGACTCCTATTTATACTAAATATGTCTATCAATAGAACCATCTAGAGGAATATCCTTCTAGAAGCGAAATCTTCTATTAGGTCTTCTTACATTCGACTTATTCTACTTTATTGCAAGGCCTTATTAATATTGACCTTTATTACATCGAAATACATTGGTATACCTATGTGAGGGGTTAGGTCCCTAACATGTCCCCCCCCTTAAAAACAACCTTGTCCTCAAGTCTTGAGATGTGGAAATTGTTGCAGAATGGTAGTTGGTTCCCAAGTGGCATTTGATGGAGTTGTATGTTTCCATTGGACTAAAACTTCCTTGATGGTTCGCTGATGCAGGCGACGCTCACGCTGGTCCAAAACTACTTGTGGTTCTATCCAAATGGAGCCTTCTTCATCCAACTCAGGAAGGTTGGTTTGAGTTTGTCACTTAGTTCCAATCACCTTCTTTAAGCATGAAACATGAAAAACAAGATGTAGCTTACAATGACTGGGCAAAGCTAACTGATAGGCCACTTGTCTCACACGCTTGAGAACTGTATAACGACCATAAAATTTGGGTGCCAACTTCTGAAAATGGTGGGCCTTGAGGGAAGTTTTCTTGTAAGGTTGCACTCAAAGAAACACCTGATCCCCTTCTACAAAATGACGTTCAGAGCGACCTTGATCTGCTTGTTGCTTCATGCGATTTTGGGCCATGACCAAATTCTGTTTGAGGGTATGGAGAATAGCCTCTCGAACTGTAAGTGTTTGGTCAACCACCCGGACCTTGGAGAAACCTGGTAAATATGAGAGAACTAATGATGGATTTTGTCCATATACCGCTTCAAAAGAAGTCATGCGGGTAGCTGTATGGTTTGAAGTGTTGTACCACCATTCAACTAGGGGTAAACATTGAGCCCACTGATTTTTATTTTCTGATGAAAAACACCTCAAATATGTTTCCAAACACTTGGTGAAAACTTCAATTTGACCATCTGTCTGGGGATGATAAGTTGTGCTGAGATGCAATTGGGTGCCTTGTATCTTGAATAGTTCTTGCCAAAAATTGCTGGTGAAAGTTGGGTCGCGATAAAAAACAATAGAATGTGACATGCCATGAAGCTTGAAGACCTGATCCATGAAAATTTGAGCCATTGTGGATGTTGTAAATGGGTGCTGAAGAGCACATAAATGAGCATACTTCGAAAGGCGATCACCTACCACCATGATGATTGATTTATTGCCTGATTTAGGTAAGCCTATAATAAAATCCATAGAGATATCCCTCCAAATAGTAGGTGGAATCGAAAGCGGTTGTAGTGTGCCAGGAGATTTGACTCTTTCTCCCTTGTTGCATTGACACGCATCAGATTCAGCCACACAATTATGAATGTCTTGTTTCATACCATCCCAGAAAAAAGAACGTTTGACCCTGTCATAGGTTTTGGTAAACCTGGAGTGCCCAACTTTGGGTGTAGCACGAGGCTCCGAAAGCACCATAGATTTAAGTTTTGACTGTATACTTAAATACAAATGGCCTTTGTATCGAATCTCATCATGGAGCCAAGAGTACCCTGGGGAAACTGGAGGATTGGACTGTAATTGTTGTATCAGATGCAAACTTTTGGGATCATGTAGCCATTCCTGGCGAATGGCTTGGAGCCAATATGGTACAATGAAGGAGAGAGAAAAAAGGGAGCCTTGATCTTCATATTTTCAAGAAAGTACATCCACAACCACATTTTCTTTTCCTTTCTTGTAAATGATATCATAATCATATCCAAAGTTCTTAGTCACCCATTTTTGTTGCTTTGGGGAGGAAATGCATTGTTCCAGAAAATACTTGAGGCTTTGATGATCTGTCTTAATTTGGAAGTGTTGCCCCAATAGATAAGGGTGCCACAAATCAACAACATGCAGAATAGCTAACATTTCCTTTTCATAGATTGATTTTCCCAAATTTCGTTCAGACAGTTGTTTGCTAGTAAATGCCAAAGGCTAACCCTCTTGCATAAGGACAACACCAATACCTTTCCCTGAAGCATCGCATTCCAGGACAAAGGTCTTTGTGAAATCAGGAAGGGACAGGACCGGAGTGGTGCACATGGCCATCTTCAAGGTTTGAAAATCCTGAGCAGTTGTTGGAGTCCAAGTGAAATAATTCGTTTTAAGGAGTGCAGAGAGAGGTGTCGTAATCTTTCCATAATTCTTAACAAACTTGCGATAATAACCTGTTAAGCCCATAAATCCTCGCAAGATTTTGAGAGTCTTTGGGTGAGGCTAGTCTTGCATAGCTTCAATATTTTTAGGATCCAACCTGACATTGTTATTGCCAACAATATGACCCAAGTACTCGACTTCTGAGGTGCCAAAAGCACATTTAGATTGTTTCAGGAAAAGTTGGTGCTGAGAGAGTAGATGGAGAACGCAGTCCACATGAGAAAGATGGTCTATCTAAGTTTTTCTATAGATGAGGATATCATCAAAGAAAAATAAGACAAAATGACGGAGAAAAGGGCAAAAGACATGATTCATGAGGCTTTGGAAGGTGGAGGGGCATTACACATGCCAAAGGGCATGAACAAAAACTCATAGTGGCCCTCATGAGTTCTAAAGGAAGTCTTAGGAATGTCTTCCTCTTTCACATGGATCTGGTGGTAGCCAGAACGAAGATCAATTTTAGTAAATAATTGGGCGCCACTTAATTCATCCAAGAGGTCATCAATGACAGGAATGGGAAATTTGTCTGTAACGGTGAGTTTTTTAAGGGCGTGAAAGTCAGGACACATGTGCCAAGAACCTTATTTATTTAGGACCATGACCACAAGAGAAGAGTAGGTGCTCATACTAGGGTGGATAATGCCTGCGTTAAGAAATTCTTGAACCATTTTCTCAATTTCATTTTTTTGGGGAAAAGGGTTGACGATAGGGACATATATTAGTAGGAAGGCTTCCTGGTATAAGGGGAATGGAATGATCATGAACACCACTAGAAGATGGGAATCCATGGGGAGTGGAAAATACCAACTGATGTTTAGAGAGGGTGGATTGGAGGTATTGTGGCACAGATGGTGTCTCAGTTGCTTGTATGGCATGGAGTTGGGAAATAATGCCAGAATGACCTTTTTTGAGCAACTTTTCCATGTGATGGGAACTAATGATCTCGGGTGAACTGATGTTGATGCCTTGGAACTTATATTTTTGGCCCTCCTAGTTGAATTGCCTGGTTAATTCCTTGAAATCCATGAGAATGGGACCCAAATTCCTTATCCAGTCTGCACCTAACACAATGTCACAACCGCCCATGTCGATAGCAAACATATGATATTTCAGGTGGTAGTCGCCAATTTGGAGACACACATTTTCACAACGCCCTCCAAATTTCATGAAGCTGCCATTGGCAATCATGATTTGGAAATTATTGACTGCATGGATATAGAAATGAGTTTCTTGGGAAATGTAGTGATGGATAAAATTATGGGTGATTCCACTATCAACAAGAATGATGAACTTCCTATGCTTGATGTAATCGATTAGCTTGAGGGTTTGGGGAGCAGAGAAGCCAATGAGAGTAGTTAGGGAAATGACTAGTTCTACTTTGGGAGGGTCTGAGGGGGGGTGATGTCAGTGGTTTCAGGTGACTCAGACACAAGGGTAGTTTCAACATCCTCTTCCAAAATATCCTCTGAGATGGCCATAAAAATATTTTTTTCATTACACTTGTGGTTTGGAAAATATTTTTCATCACAATTATAACAAAGGCCTTTGAGTTGGCATTCAACCATTTCATCCCTAGTCAATTTTTGGATCTTTAGTGGAGTGGAGGGAGTAGTGGGATTTATTGGCTTAGTGCGAGGAATAACGGAGGGTTTCTGGTTTTGAGAAGATACAACCTGTTGTGCTTCTTTAGCTTGTTTAGTATCCTACACCCAAATCTGAGGCCGAGCCATGAGGACATGGGTACGAATATCATCCTTGAGGCCATTGATAAAACATTCTTGGAAAAAGGAATCAGACATGCCCTCTGTCTGAAAATCTAGGTGCTCAAAAGTAGCTATAAAGTCTTCCACTATTCCTGATTGTTTCAACTTTGTCAAACGACCTAAATGGTTGGTGTCAGTGTCAAAGAGTTCATAAATCTCTGCCACAAATTGTGTCCAAGCAATTTACCCTTGACGGGAAGTTTTTCTCCATTGCCACCATTGCCAACGTTCTTGATCTAGATGGAGAACACCATACCGAAGTTTGGCCAAGTCATCTGTAATGTCATATAAAGAGAAATAATGTTCCATTTGGGTTACCCAACCAGTGGGATCTGAGCTATCAAATTTGGTCACATCCACCCGTGGAAGGTGTAGGTCATGTTGAAAGTGATGGGGCTAAACATTATGGGAATGAGAGGAAGTTTCAACTTCGATATGTGGAGGTGGGTTAGATAAAGGGTTGTCTGCAGGGATATGCAGTTTGGTGCAAATCATCGAGATGATAGATTCAAGATGGGTAGTCATGTCTTGTTTGAGTTCCTCGATTGAGGCGGTGATGGAGGACTGCATGGTGGTATTGATGGCTGCAACATTGGCACTGAGTTGTTTCACTTCTTGTTGGGTCTCTGTGAAATTATATTGCAAGGTATTGAAGCGAGCTTCCAAGTCTTGACTATGGGTATGGGCCATGATGACGAGGGAACCGAAACAGGGTAGGTGGGGTCAAAATTTTTGTTGAAAAATGATATGTATGAATGTGATAAGGGTGAAGAGATAAATCCAATGGAATGGTGCAAATAATGGTGCAATTATTTTTTATCTTTTTTTACACCTGCGAAGTTATACTCCTGTCTGAAGAATACTGTAGTGATGAAATTCCCAAATGCTTAACTGGGAAGAAATGTGTAGTGATTTTGCAACCCAAACATAGTTGTGTGACAATAGAGATTGTTTGTTTTAATGTTTTTGTTTCCATCCCCAAGGGTTAGGTATTTAAGGGTTCTACAAACAAGGGTTTTCCATGTGCTATATCTCTTTGATATACGTGTGGGGTCCAACAGTAGTACTCAGCCCAATATCTTAGGGCACTAACTAAGGAGGCTAGACTGTGCCCTTATCCGTACTCCCTAACTACCGAGGTAATAGAGAGTATCTTCCCGAGTGTTGTTCTCGATTGCACTATAGCAGTCAGGCGACCAATCAGTTTATATAAAGAGGGCTTCAAGAAATCTAGGTCGATCCGTACACAGGTGTTTTTTGATGCGCTACCACTCGAGGGGGTACCAATAAGGGTTACAAGGGTGGCCAACAGATGTGCGCTTAAGTCCCACTTGTATTTCTTGCATGTATGAATCCCTTGACCACGGGTTTATGCATGTAACGACGGATCTCTGTGGCTTAAAGACGTTGGAATACGTCTCTACCCTTAAAAAAATTTAACCCACAATTTCTACCGAGGAAAGTGCTCTGATACCACTTGTAATATGCCAGATATAAAAAGTATGCATAAAAAAAAAAAAAATCTAGAAATGGCAGATAAACAACAATATAACCAGAACAATCACCACAATAACACGGAAATGATATCAAAATAACACCAGAAAGAGCACTTTGATTCTAAGAGCAATGTTCACGGGCCTCTTCGAGGGGGCAACCTCCAGTCGATCAAAGCTCTATTACAATAATATCCAAGCTAGTGTTCTCATACCCTCATATCCTATTTATACTAAATATGTCTATCAATAGAACCATCTAGAGGAGGATCTTTCTAGAAGCAAAAGCTTCTATTAGGTCTTCTTACATTCAAGTTATTCTACTTTATTGCAAGGCCTTATTAATATTGACCTTTATTACATTGGAATACATTGTTCTAACTATGTGAGGGGTTAGGTCCCTAACAAAGAGTATGCCTAGAATTGGCTGGGAGGTACCAATGAAGTCTCTATGATTAGCAAGCGAAGGAAAGGAAGGAGCACAAGACTTGAAGGGCATCTTCATTACACAACTTTCATTGGTCCTGGTATTTTTATATTCTGAATTTATTTATATTACGAGTGTATTAGTAAAATAGATTGATAGGGTCATCGTACAATCATTGGAAATTATGAATGCCAAGTGTTACGTTTTCTTCCAAAAAAATAATAGTTATAGTGTTATATTTTAAATCTTCACTGTAAATTTCAGACATTTTCAGAACTCTAATTGAGAGGCTTGATCCTCATTGTATAATGTGAATTTATATTGCATATAGTCTATGCTTAAAGTATGTATTTTCAACCATATTTGAAATATGTTTGATAAGAATTTTTAGTTGAGATTATGTTAGGAAATTTAACAATGCATTGCTCGTTGTTCAATTAAGGATTTAGTTCCAATTTGTATCGTGAGTTTCTTTGATAAAATTCTTTCGAAAGCCTAATTTAATTAATATCGTAGATCCTCTGTTGATTTTATGAAAAATCAATTCCATTTGTAAATCAGACCTTTGTTGATTTACATTTAAATCCTAATTCAATTCTTATATTGGGATCTCTGTCGAATTGTATTCTGGATTCGAAACCTTGTATCTTTTTCCTGTTAATGCTTATGTCAATTCAAATTCGTTGTATTAAGGAGCTCTGTGAAATGTTTTCAAATATGAAATTTATATCGTGTTTTTCTCTGTCGGATTTGTTGTTTAACTCAAAGTACTGGTAGCATGAATGTCTGTGTTATTTTGAAGTTAAGTCCATAGTTTTCAGAACCGAGGGAAGCCTGTTGAAGTCTCTGGAGTTGACTTTTAACCTGTAATGCATTAACCCTTTTTCCTTGACAAAGTCACGCATGTGACCATGGGTTAGAACCTAGCGTTATCCAAAAAAGGTGCTATTTGGAGCTCCGAGACTCCGGTGCTCCGAAGGTGGTCAACTTTAACACTCCTTTCCACCCGAAGGGATTATCGGCTGAATTCGTTCATAAAGAGAAGTTGACCGATAGTTGTAGGTTAACCCTAAACTTTTACTTACCTTCATCGACAATTATAGATTTAATCTAATAGATAGTGAATATTCTCCTCACGTGAGAATCTACGATGGAGATCCACTCTGGAACTCTGAGTTTCATGGTTTTTCCCCGTTTTCAAAACTTGAGACTGTTTCATCCGGATTGCCGAAACTTTGATGGGCTCGAAGATCTGAAGGCTTACACTCCTCTAAGATCAATGGTTGTCTTCCACTCCAGAATTTGGGATTCTAGGAGTTTCTCACCTTTTTGCAACAACGACTCCATTTTTTCAAAGTACTGAATCTCGAACAACTCGGAGATTAATGGTTCCCACACCTTGCTTCGATCTATGGCTAGAAGAAACTCCAAGGCTCTGGGCTTTGGAATTCTATGTTTGTACAAATCATGTTACCTCTGAGCTAGTGAGGGTTGAACCCACAGATCTGACGGTCCTTGATTAACCGTATAAAATGGTCAAGATTATATTCCAGGCTCAGGGAGTTCGGGAATTTTCTCACCAAAGCATTTTTCACCCACCACCTCCCGAACAACCGAATTCAAAATAATTAGAATATATTGACACGTGTACCCAGTGTTTGATGGTAAGTATTTACTCCAGACTTCGGGACTCCGAGAGTTAATTAACATTTAGCTTCATGACTCTAATTCTACCAGAGTACCGAATTACTGAACCTCTGAAGAATGAAGGCTCATAGATCTAATGGCCTATAATTGATCAGCATATCTACGACTTTCCTTCAATCTGGGACTTCAGAGCTTCAAGTTGTTTTAGATCTTAGATAGTTAGGAATCAAAAACAACGAATTTCCAAACTCTTATGGATCTAATGAATAGTATTCACCCACCGATCTATGGTCTAGATTCACTCTACGACTATGGGCTTTGAGGCTCAGTTAATACAAACAACTATAATCAGCCAAAGTAACGAATCTATAATTTCTTAGGGTTTAACGAGAGTGTTTGTCCTGTTTTATCTAACATTTAAGGTATTTTGACTCCTCCTGATTAGATCTCGTCCACTCAAACATAAAAATAGGAAATTATCCTCCTGGAGACTTACCCTCGCTTTCCCTCATGGAGATTCATCATGAAGAGGAATCCTTTCTCTAGTGCACATGGTCTGTTCCCTCCTGAGATATAAACTTTAAGAGGTTTCCTACTCACTCAATGTGATTACTGTATGTAGTTGCATTGTCTCTCCCAAGATTTTTACTTCAAAATTCCCTTGTGCACACCTCTTTCTTTGGCACTAGGCAGGCATTGTTTTCTGACTCCAAGAAGAGAAATTTGTATTCGAAAACAAAATTGAATTCTCATTTCTAGAAACTAACATTACATAGAAATGAATTTTACTTATCACAGTATCTTTGATTTAGAAAGTACACATAATTTTTAGAGTCTCCTCTTGATGGTTTATATTTTCTCTTTCAAATTTTTACATATATATATTATGCTAACTCATAATGTGTGATTACTTGATTTTTGCATTAGAGGGTTGTCCAATTTTAATGAATGACTGATGCTTGTATTTCCTTGGGAAAAGAGAGACATATGTTAAATGGTGACTTGTAATTAATTGATGAAATTCACAAGGATATGGCTTATTATCTAGATGATGGTTAGTTATATTTTTTATAACATTTAAGGGAAGGAAAACTTGACTAGTAATTGGGATTTTAATGATTTAAATCATGTTATGATTTGGTACTTTACTGATATTGATCCTGAGTCTAGATTCGAGTTTGGATAAGGGAATTAGATGCTTCCTTGTTCCTCAGAACAATCACCATTATTGAGACCTTAAGTGGTCAAAGTTAATCGGATGAATCCTGGACTTGAGCGTTGATTATGTGTCTTGGAGGTCCTAACCTTGAAGGTAGATTGGATGGGTAGATATATTTGATTTCCTTGTATGATGATTTTTCTGTTAGAAGCAATGATGTTGTGTGATGAAACTGGTTGTGGTTGATCTTGAATAATCATGATGTTGTACTCTTTTTGTATGTGATGTATGTGATATGGAAGATCCTTAATACATTGAACTTGTATCTAAATCTAGTTCTGCAATGAGATGAATGGAATAGAATGTGTATTGCCGAAGTATGTTAATATCATGTTTCACTTGTTCAAATGATGTTTTATTAATGTTTCAAAAAACAAAAATCTCATACCTTTTCTCAATTACTTTAATATGTAACAGAGGGGATGTTACATAACCATGCATTTCAATTATCCCACTAAACACATGCAGCCTAAATGCACATATTGAGGATATAGTCAATGATAAAGACATAATGCAATCTGATATTTTGTGCTTGCAAGAAATATATGTGATAATGTCCATGGAAAATGAACAATTTCAAAACTTCAATTGCATATCCAAATGCATTGAACATGGAGTGATGCTACTAGTGAAAAAATATATGCAAATTTTGGAACATATGCATTTTGAACAAAAAAACGTTGAGGCATTGCTAACAAAGGCAATGGTTCATGGATCACAATTTGCACTACTGAATATATATACTACATTTTATGCAACTTTGACTAGCATATTGAACATTGTTGCAACAACGTTGCACCATTTACATTCAAACAAAACCAGTTTCATTCTAGGAGACTTTAACATTGACATGTTACAAAGCAATAAGAAAACAAGAAAATTAGAGAAGTACATGTGTAGTTACAGTCTCCAATTCTTGTTGCAGAAGATAAATCATGTGCGAGAAACACTTGTTGATCATGTATGGTAAAATGTTCCCAAGGTACAATCAAGTGTCTTTTTATTATATGAATATTGGACTGACCATGATACACTTTGTCTTTTACTTGAAATATGAAATACATATAAAAAAACCTACACAATTGCATATTCCAATTTTTCAAAGCATACTTCCATATCACTTTTACATATATACAAATTCCTCTTCTCTTTCCAATGGATCAAATAACTCTTGCATGGATTCCACTTGTAAAGTAGATAAGTAAGTAACCAATGCAGAAAAGATACAATACATATCCATTGACCATGTTTATGGATTCCCTTTCATATATTGGTCATCTTCTACATTGTAGTCAAATACATGGTATCATCCAATTTATGAAAAAACTTTGGTTTCCAATAGATTCTCGTGCAAGGAAACTTTGTACAAACAGACCTGTGGAACAAGCACTAAAAATGTACATGATTCTACCTTTGTATTTTACTATGTTTCCTTCATGTCTTGTGTCACACGTCAATATTGCATGTTGTTCACACATAGTACATTATTTTGATGCCTATTGAAATCTATATATTGTTGGAAGTGCAACAATTACAATCACTAAAGAGGATAAAGAGATTCTAAGTACAACACATGACAAAACTCAAGAACAAATTTCCAATTGGTGCACATGTCAGCAAAAAGTGCACCTTGTTCATCCATGTTTTTTTAGTTGTACAATGTCCATTGGTTGGCTGACATGATGTTAGGATATCGAGACCTCGGGACATCGCCTATTGAATGATCGACCCTTCTATATTTTTCATAGACCTAGAAAAAATGACTTGGGATGAACGCGCACCCATGACACATGGTGTTAGCACCATCATGCACTTGATAAGACACACAAACATCCTATTTTTATAGCTGGCATGACATATGGTAATTAGACCACCCAATACGTGGCACCAGATTCCCCTATATCTCTGTTCAGATATCCTAGATCAACATCACATGTGGCATCACCACAATATGACTTCTGGATTCAATGTGGCATGTTACTTTCATGACACATCATGGATACGTGGCATCCCCACCATGGGGCACATCACCATCATGCATCAGATATCAAGAATTTCTCTGATGTTAAATAAACTTTGAAAACTCTCGATGCCTGACATCCCATCGGAATCTAGGTCACTATGTTGATGAAACATGTTGTAGGACCGTCAATGAAAAGAAGAACCTCATGTACCAAATTGTAGGTCCACATGGAATTAAGCAACGTGTCTAAACCTATGCCTCATGTAGTAGGAAATCATGGAAAAAGACAAGGGGTGCAGACCATGGTAAATCAAGATTGATGGTCTACCTTTGAAAACAACAACCTTGACATGTTCAATGTTTAACGGAGTGAGGAGGGGCTGTGAAACACAATGAGAGTTAAACATTTCATGAGCTGTTGCAAATCGGTGTATTGTACCCCCTTCCAGCTGTGTTAACCTAATCACACAAATCCACCCCCACAATTGATACAATGGTGACATGTTCCATGCAGTTTCACATAGTCCAAAAGGTCCAATCCCCTGCTGAGTTGGGACCTAGAAAACATGACAATGTATTCTACTGACACTTGTCTTAACCATGGCATGACACATGGCTACATAGATACCCACACTCGAGCATATTATATTTATTTTACACCTTTGAACATTAAAACCAAATCAAATGGTCTATTGAACAAATACCAGACATGTGGCTTTTCCACAACCAACCACCTCCCATGACACTTGGCCCTATCATCGCTTGGAAACTTTGTTGACATGTGGAAATCATATCATGTCAAGGACCACACCCTTAAAGTAAAAAATTACCATGGAATGTGGAACAATCACGAGTTGACACGTGGACTGGCATCATGTACATGTTAGCACAAAGCACTTTCCTCGTCCATCTAGGTGATGTCACTTGTACACTATCCATTGGTTGGCTAGCATCCTCTCAATATCTCGAGACCTTGGGACATCAGTTGGTAGATAGTCAATCCTTCCATATTTTGCATAGACTTAGAACACCCAACCCGGGATGAGAAGGTATCTTGGACACATGGCACTACCACCATCATCCATTCAACAAGACACACAAACCTGCCACTCTGCCAACTGACATGACACATGATGCTCGAATCACTTAACATGTGGCACAAAATTCCCCTGGATCGTTGTTCAGATATCCCATATCAACATCACACGTGCCATCGCCAAAGTGTGATACATGGATTCAACGTGGCTTGCTTCTGGCATGACACATCATGGTACATGGAATTTCCTTCGTGGGTCACGTCACCACTGGACATCAGATGTCAAGACTTTCAAGTGCATTATTTAAACTTCAAAAACTCCCAATGCCTGACATCCCATCTAATCATTCATTACAAGGATGAGATCAAAGGTCATTAATCAATTCCTTTCCACAACCAGCATGATTGTTAACAAAAAGGTGACCGTTCATGTTATGATCATAGGACATGCATCCTGATTTGGTCATAGCAGGCATCGAATAACCAACACTAAGATGACACCTAGAAAACATGACCCTATGCATGACACTTCACTACTGGGACACCAACCCACGAGGGTATTATATTTCTTTTACACCTTTGAACATTAACATTAGATCGAATGGTCTAATGAGCATAGATCAGACATGTGGAACTGCCACAACTAGCCATATGACATGACACATGGTCCTATCATTGCTTGGAACCTTTGCTGACATGTGGAATTTATTTCATGTCACGAACCACCCTCTCAATGTGAAAAATCATCATGGCACGTGGCACACTCATGACTTGACACGTGGAACTCCCATGTGGACTGGCGTTGTGTACATGTCATCATAGGTCGCTCGCATGGTCCATCCAGGTAATGTCACCTATTCATTGTCCATTGGTTGGGTGATGTCATACCATGAATCGAGACCTTGGCACATTGGCTGTTAGACAATCGACCCTTCCAGATTTTGCATAGCTCCAAAACACTTGACTCAGGATGAACGAGCACCTAGAACATGTGGTAGTACCACCATCGATCACTTGACAAGACATGCAAAAATTCCACTCTACTAGTTGGCATGACACATGGTACTTGAATCACATGACATGTGGCACCAAATTTCCCTGGATCTGTGTTCATATATCCCACATCAACATCCCATGTAGCACTGCCATAGTGTGATAGATGGCTTCAATTTGGCTTGATTCAGGCATGACACATCATGGTACATAGAATTTCTTCCTTGAGCCATGTCACCAACGAGCATCAGATATCGGGACCTTCATCTGTGTTCTATCAAAGGTCATTGATTGATGCATGTTGATAATCAACATGGTCGTTAATGAAAACTTGATCATCCATGCTCTGATCATGGGACATGTGTCATGATCTATTCATAATGGGCATCAGACAACCATACCCCTAACAAATTCATGTAAACTAAACTCTCCGGTGGTCTAGGGCCTAATTGAATTTTCTCAATGGAGTTTTAACACTATTATGTAAAAGGAAACATGATCGATCTGACACCATGAACACTGCTCCTAACTATCATCCTATTCAAACTTCACACCAATTATCACTAGCAATATCCCACTACTCTGATGATCCACTATCCCAACTACATGGTATTATTTCTTAGTTCCCTATAATACCCTATCATCAACGATTTCTATTCAAGCATCCAGTGATCCAATGGAGAAAATTTTTGGCACATTTACAAAGAAAATTTGATGGCTAAATAGGTTGTCTTTGGATAACTAAAATTTAAGACAACTGTAACTGTCTTGTCCTACATTACAAATCTGTCATGAATTTATGGACATTTAATGACAGTTAATGAAGAACATATTACCAAGCTTTAACACATTTATCCTATGAAATCTTCACAAAAACACAATAAGGAATATTTCAAGCTATTAAGTATTGATTGCTTAAATCCAAAAGTCTTAATTCAAACAATATTTTGTGATCTTGCATTTAATGGGTTAATGTTAGAAGTTGTTTTTATTATTTTGTTTTATATAGAATTGTTAGTTGTTTCTTTTAAATAAAACTTACACTTTGTCAATTATTTGCAACAATTCGTAAAGAAGGATGACTCAGAAAAGAAAAGCGAAAGAACAAATTGGCAATCAAGATGACACTGAAAAATAATTTCAATTCTCAATTTTTCTTTGATACTACATTCAATACCGGCATGAACAACAATATTATGTGGAGAAAAAATTACGCATTCTTCGAACAAGGGTATTTCAGTGACAAATATGAATCAGATGTCGATGATTTGGTTGATATTAAAGCATCACAACTTCACAAAATTTCTTCTAGGACAATAAATGTACCCTATTATGACATGGTATGATGAATAATCTCCCATACTGATATCTCTACATGTACTATTGTTAATTCATCATGCCAATTTGTTGGTTCCTTCAGACCCGAAGAAGTTAATAATATGTATAATTTAAGTTGACCCATAGTCAATCTTGATGACAATTTCATTAACGAATTCATAAAGGAAAAATTCGAAAAGGAGGAGACACAAATGGATCAATTGATTAGAGAATGGTGGTTTGACCCTAATTCTTTCAAAGTCATAGGTGAAAAAATGTATCATGTCACTATATAGAAGAAAGCCAAGTTATTTCTTTATCGTCTATATGGTGAGAAAAATCCCTTCAGATTCAAGTTGGGTTGGGTCCCTCTCATCAACCAAGTTCTTGCAGGAAATATTTTCAATTGGGCCCACATACTTTCTACCAATCTTAAACAAGAAGTACAAAAGTGTCAGCAAGATCCTCCAGGATACTGTGCAGGTTTTTTTGAGTATTCATATTTGGTAGATGTCGTTTGTGCGGTCACCCCTTGCCATAATTTAGCTTGGAGCCGGTCTCCCTCCGAGGAACCAATTCATTTATACCATTCTAAAATGTGGGAAATCAATTGCAAAAATCATTTCTATGACATCTGTAACTTTTTCATGATCCCATTGCATCTTCTTTTGAAAAATTTTCTAGCCCCAAGATTCAGTGAGGAGGTTATGAATGCCATAAAAGAAATAGGTGATTGGTTTATAGATGATGACTTTTCATACATTAGGATATTTGGCTGTGAAGGCCCCCCTCCTCTCTTTCCCAAGTATCTCCGAGACATGCTAGCATTAAAATAAACTACATACAAGTTTGTTAGTGTTGGAATTGTAGTCACTTTGGCTAAAAATTCGAAAAAGCAATGGCCTAATTTCTTGATTTCACTAGGTATTATACCTTGTCAAATCCAAAACATTCTCAAAAAAAGGTTGACCCACTAGATCAAATATGGTTGTCCCATGGCGACTTTAAGAGACATGTTCCAATAGAAGTTGCCAAAAAACACTATGCTATGGTGAAAAGAAAACCACATATTCACGAAAATAGAACTTTTGACCTTGTTTTTCAGGGGTCAATGCACTACCATGAAGTAAGATAAATAATTGATGCCATAAGAAATAGTCCTAATTTCTTGGACTTTATTGAATGGAAAGTTAAGAGAAATAACTATTTTCTTAATTAAAAGAAAAGAACATAGGGAATTGTAGAAGTTGAGGAAAGTGAAGAAGACGATAAAAATGAAACAAAACCAGGTCCTAGAGCTTCTTCAACAGAAACAAAACCAGGTCCTAGTGCTTATTCAACAAAAATAGAACCAGGTCCTAGTGCTTCTTCAACAGAAACTAAAGTTGACAAATATTCACAAGAAAATTTTTAACAGGAAACTAAGACTCAACACATGAAATATCTAGACTCCTGAAGCCAAATAGACTCAGACAAAAACATAATTGAACGCTAGCACAAACATCAACTTTTACCAGATTCCACTTGTCTAGATTACCGATCCTATCAATACTAATCCCATAACCTCAATTCTAGGAAGCTTGGTTATCAATTCTTTCAATCTTGAAAACATTTCTCCTATACAAGATATTGTTCTGTCTTTAGACAATTTTGTCTTCAATGAAAAAACAAAAACTATAGAAAAGAGAAGGTCTAAAAACAGGAAAACAACCCACCTTGAAGAAATCACAAAAGAAGTAACTCAATTACGGAATGTTGCACATTTGGACGATGAGGAATTTGCAGAGGAAGATGCTGACACATTGGGGGATTTTTCCAATGAAAATAAAAGGTTTCTGACGAGATTAAGCAACCAACTAAGGAAATATAAGAATAGAGTAAAGGAACTTGTCGAACAACAAAGGATACAAGAATACAATTGGAAATATAAACATGAATCTAAAGTCAAATCCATCACAAAAGAAAACAATCTTTCTCAAAATATCATTGCAGAGTTGACAACAAAAATAGATGTAATTAAAATTGAACCTGACATAGATCTAGTTACATTTGTTATAGAAAATTGAAAATCAACGAAGACTATTAGACACAGATAGATACGTTGACTTCTCAACTAGAAGGGGAGAAAACAAGAAATGGGAGTTCATAAATCCTAAGAAAAGAAGGAATACAACTTAATGCTAAATTATCATTTTCAGAGGTGTTGTTCTATTCAAGATTGTATCTGGTCAAAGAACAACATGAACAAATCCTGCAGCCTTTTGCTGAGTCCGAGTTACAATGTAAAAACCAAAAACATCTCCAGGCAATTTTTGCTAATTTGAAAATATGGGAGGCACATAGCACCGATTTACCACCATGATACACCAAAATGTCTGAAGAAGAAAAACTCCAAATACAAGCTTCGCTTGATTCTTAGGAAGCAAGTTGTCTTCTTTCACACAATCTCATTGAGGAAACAAGTAAAATTTGCTCAGTGTTATGGGATTCAATAGTAGATATCATTGAAGAATATGAATTTCCCCATGTGCAATTTATTGGAAAACCAGTTCCATTATCAAACTGTCTTACAAATATGTAACAACAAATAGACTCAAGGACAAACAATATTAATAGTATGAATTTATGGACCCTATAAAGTGTTCAACAACTTGTCAATCGTCCAACACAATGTTCAAAAACAATTGACAATTTCTTATCTAAGTTTTCAACCAAACAAGAGGAAATTGCCAGAAAGATCTACCGATGCAAATTAAATAAGGAAATTTCCCATCCTTCGTTAATTGCAACCATGTTAGAGAGATTTTCCTTATGGAAAAACCAGGGACAAATGCATTAAGAAAACGTCAACACAACTAATACTGGAGTTCACCAAAATATGTCTCATTGATATCATTTATCGAATCAATTTCAAATAGCTATGCCTATTGATTCCACCCAAGCTAGGAACTAGTTATAGAATTTTGCGTGTACACTCCTATTTGTTGTAATTCTGTATAGAAAAACAACATTGGAGTTTCCAGAGAGAATGTTATATGCATTTTTGTAAAATCCTTAATGTGTTAAGTTTTGAGAACCTAGAATTGTAGTGATTGTATCATGTTTTACTGGTTTTAGTACTATTATTCTACACTAATGCAGTGCTCATTTCTGAAACCCATTGTTCTCTTTTGTCGGGTTTATTTATGGATACAATCTTTATGTTCTGTGTTTCTACACTCTTGTTAGAATTTTCATAAAATATTATTTGTCACTCTTTTAATGAATTTGATAATAGATCATATTGAATTGGACACGAGTTTCTATATTGACAATTGTTTAACAACTATTTGATGTACCTATTATTGATATGTATAAGTCTAAGTTACGTTAATGAATATGTCAATTTTTTTTTTCTTGCTACATATTTGCTAAATTAAAATTAGCATACATCTATTTTACCATTTCTCAAGTTGTTTGAACTATTTTTGTGATAGGATAACAATTGGATAGTTGGTCCACAATTTATGCACATTCTTTGCCAACTATTTTCCCATACATGGACACATGTCAAAGTTCGTAGATAAAGGAAGAATAGATACAATGAACAAAAACGGAATCACGGGGGAAATACACTAGATCAATGTTTCAATACCTACCTAACTATTAAATAAATACAACCATATAGTGAGGATCCAATGCATCTCCAATAAAACTAATAATTCTAGTAACTAAACAAATGTTCAACTACTGTTAAATGGAAATGAATCAATGGTATGACAACACGCTTAATAGATGGAGATTACATTTAACAAAATGCAACATTCAAATTTCTTATTTCTTACCATCATATCTTTTCATTACTTCATGAAGCACAAATTCTCATTTTCTTGAACAAAACCTGTACAAAAATATGACTATGAATACTTTGTCTGAATGGAGCAGTTATAACAAAATGAATTCCAAGTTTTTGCAAAACATGAAGTCGTTTTTTCAAAAGCTCGATGAGAAGTCTCCATGTTTTCCTTTACGAATACTGGAATGACCTCATATGTTTGAATGCAATATCTAGCTCAATGTATCTCTCATATGTAGGATCCTTTGAAAATATATTTTTAATTTCCCAGAGAAGTTAGAAATCATGTCTCAACACATCCACAATAGTTTTCCCTCTTATACTCTTAGCCATACCTTAGAAGTTTCTCTCATTTTGTCTCGCTATGAACAAACTCTTTCTGTAACTTTTTCTTGATAACAACTTTCCTTTGTAATTCAAAGCTTAAGGTAACCCCATGTTTACTAGGTTTTCAAATCTATCTTTGAAACAATCAATGTTTTCCCTCACCATTAAGAATTTGTTCTCGATAATTTGCAATAAAATCTTTTTTGTAAAAATCTTTTCGACCTCCATAACCATTGTGGTTTTGTCTTCACAACTTTGATTTTTAATTCTTCAGTGGAATTGAAATTTAGGAACTTAATAATATGGCTAGCAACCTGTGGTTATGTTCCTAATTCCTCAAATGATTTCTTTATAACTTCACCTAATTCATATGATAATAATATTTCATCATGATTTATCTTGAAATTATCCCATATCTTTCCAACTTCATTTATGATTTCATCCGAGAGGATGTGTCTAGACCCTACCAAATAAACTTTTCCAGAAATTGTTTTCTTCAACTATTCGATGTTTGTAAGCATCTTAACTTTTAGATTTTCATATTATGTAATGAATTTATCCTTGTCCTTCATCTCCTCACCATGTGTTGCAATTGTTCTCTTCAATTTTTCAATTTCAGCTCCTTTTAGATCCAAGTCTACCATTTCTTTTGAAAATCCTTCTATTGGATCTGATGATGTTGTTACACTTGATGAAGTACATCCTTCCTTTAAAATTTCAATATATTTTTGATACAACTCCATATCTTCTTCCATTTGCACCATTTTCTTCATGAGTTTATCCTTTTCTACTTGGATAGCTTGCAACTATGGAGTCTAGACATGTTCGATTCCAGGAATTTTAAGCCTTCTTTTCAATGCATTGATCTTTGTTTCTTTAGTTTTCACCAGGGATTGCACACATGCCACATCCTTTGGATTGGATCCAAAGTCCAAAACCCATTGTTCTAATTCATCCACTCTTATTTTCTTGCTTATATTTTCCAACTTCTCATTTTTAAGTTGTTTTCTAAGCTTCTCATTTATAACTTGCAACTTCTTTATTCCCAAATTGACAATCATCACATTTCTATTCAACATTTCTCCAGTTTTTCTACGAAAATACATTTTATCTAGTGGATGCACTACATTGAGATCAATAGACACCTTTGTCACTTTCTTCTTCTATTTTGGCTCCATCACTTGTATATTCAACCTACCTTTTTCATAATCAATAACAGAGAGAATCCTTTTCTGTGATCCTCCTTGATCAAAGGTTTTGCATCATCTTTGAACTCATTTTTATGATATCCCTAAATTGATTAACAAAATCAATCTACTTTGATTGATATTTAGTCGAAGACATTGTTTCATTATGACCCTCTGTATTGTTGAGCTTCTTCGATGATAACACTTCCACAACTACAATAGGTTATTTGTCCACTGGTACTACTTCTTCCTTTGATTCTTTCTCTTTCTCTTCATCAAGAACCTTTTACTTTTTCCTTTTTTCTGACTTGTCTTCCATTGTTTCTAAATCCCTTGAACTTGAATCTATATTATTTCTCTTGTATATCCCCTCAAACTTGTTTGGAGTCTTTGTTACTGGAGTAACTAGTATTTTACCATGGACTTGCAAGATATTTTGCACATATTTCCAGTTGTTCTGGTTTTCTCGCCGCTCTGCCTCTGTTTCTCTCTCATGATGATAAGGAGTATGACCATGTGAAATCCTGTTTGAAGAAATCACAACATGAGGGTCATATATCCATGTTTCTCCTTCTTGAAATCACGTATCTAAGAGAACCCTTGCTGCTACCTGCAATGTTGATGTGGAATTGACAATAAAAGCTCCTACCTCTTTTTTCAATTTGAAAGTAGTCTTATATTTTCTTGATACAAAATGAACATCATCTGAATTCAATATTTTTCTAATGTATTCAAGTGAAAATATTTTGGGAATCAATAAAATAGGTAAAAAAAGAGGTCGAAGGTCACAACCACAAACTTTGAATTCACTGTAATTCTCAAATATATACCAATATCCTACTCTCTTATCTAGGATAAGATATAATAATTTTTTTCATTTAGGAAAAATTATAGGGGTTATTTCATTATATATCACCTCGTAATTTTTTGACATAAACATGCCAATATACTATGAGAATCCAAAATTCATATGTCTCTTCTTAATCTCTCCTTGGAGCTGGTTTGGTTTCTGGTTTAGTTACATGTTATGGTGCATACTTGAGGCTTATTATATTGTGTTATGAGGTTGTATCTTGGTGATGTTAATGAGAATGCTTGAGGCATGTGGTTGAGGGACTTGGTATATGATTTGAGGCACATAATTGGATGTATGATGCATGTTGATTGAGGTCTACTTGTTGAGATAAATTGTTGGTGCATATCTTGAATACATTGGAACATGGTTGGTACATATTTATGTGCATGTACATGGTTTATGATATAGGTTTCGTGCATAGTTGATGCACTTGTTGTGGTACATGGTTGATGATACAGGTTTGGTGCATGGTTGATGCACTTTTTGTGGTACATGGTTGATGGTACATGGTTGATGCATGGTACAACTTGGGACTTGATTGAGACACATATATTGTGATGGTATGTGGTGATCTTGGTACATGATTGGTAGAGGCATGTGATGGTGATGTTGAGAATATGGTTTGATATATGCTCCTAGTGATCTTGGCATGAGTTTCATGTGGATGTGAGTGGTTTTGGTTTCATGGATGATTCATGGATGGGTTGGACAGGTTGTTATGAAAGTGATCGGTTGACAGTGACAGAGTTGTGACAGAGAGAGAGTTGTGACAATGACAGAGTTTGTGGCAGTGGTAATGGCAGAGTCCATGATAGTTGGTATACATTTATACTTCAAGGTGGAGGGATGGGGAAAGGAAAGGGGGTTGTATCCTCCTTCCAGTTGGATATAGAGAATCAGGGAGTTGAAGCTTCCTTCAGGGTGGAGCCTGAGAACTAGGTGGCTTTAGCCACCTTCCGGTTGGAGCCAGAGAATTCATGGGGTTGTATCCTCCTTTTGGTTGGAGCCAAAGAATTCAGGGAGTTGTAGCTTCCTTCAGGTTGGAGCCTGAGAATAGGGGGTTGGAGCCTCCTTCTAGTTGCAACTGGAGAATTTGGAAGTTGGTGCTTCCTATGAATGAATTCTTGATATATATAAGAAAACTTATGTGGTTTTCTCCCATTTGGGATTACATGTAAATATTGGTACACTGTGTTCTTGATGTGATGTTGATTTGATGCCACTTATGATTACATGATTATGATAAATATATTTAATGCAATCATAGATGATACATTGATGATAAACTGTTGAACATTATTGATAAAGTGAAAGAATATATATTGTGGTTAAAAGTGGTATAAATTGCTCATATTGATTCACCCCCCCTCTTAGTATTCCAACATGAGTCACTGACATTGGTTTACCAATCTCATATTTAACTCTTAATCCAAGCGATGCAAACTGAGTGGCTTGAAAAAACAAGAACAAATGAACAAGGTAAGATTGAAATTTGAAACTTCTAAGAGACTCAAATTTTGACAATTGATAACGAATTTAATCAGCTAAAAATTGGATATAAATGAATTTTGTCAAGGGTTTAGCTACAAATAAACAAATTTAGGCCATAAGCCCTAGCAAAAATTCATCAACCATAAGGTCCTTTTCTTTTCCCAAAACTGCATAGATCATGGAAGTAATGTTTCTTGAAATTTCAGGAAACAATATAGATTCTAGAATAGTGTTATCCCCAAGAACATCAACATTATTGCACAAATAACACATTAATAGAACCACTCCATCATCAGGTTTAAACTCTCTGAAAAAAATGGCTAATACAAACTCATTTAACACTTCACTCTCAGGGTCTAATGGCCAACTTAACATTTTAGTGATGGATTCAACTATCACTTCAATGAGTACAGATCCATGTGTGAGAATTATATCTCTTTTAGAGGGAATATACTTTGAGGAACACTAGACCACGAACTTGAGAAAGTCATAGACTTGCAAAACCACAAATTTTGCTAAATTGCATTCCCACGCATGATAATGATCGACCAGATCTCTATAATTATTCATAACATCCTTGTATAATTCTAAATAATCAAAAGAGAGGACCAGATCAAAGATATGTGTGTCTTTGTACACTAAATCCTCCTCCTTGACATTTAGTTTTTCCTTACTTTTATTGTGTTGGAGAAATTCCATTTTAATAACAGAAAAAAAGAATAGTTAATGCAGTTCCAATTACCCGTAGAGGAATGTGATTCACAAAGGACTCGGCCTGCAACGATGTTGCTATATCTTATTGAACTTTTGGAATTTTCATAAATCATAGATAAACCACAACTTTTAGTCTTTACCCTCTTTTCAAATAAACTTTGGATATGTCGCAATTCATAATTGTTGCCAGATATTGTCATATGGGACACATGTTAAAGCCACACCGATTATGCTAATATCATATAGAGCCACCTGTGAAAATACACCGCTGACCTACTTATACCTTCGAACAACAAATTTCGATCCAATGGCATCAATGCTACCCCGACATGTGGCATTGTCACAAACTTTCCCATGCAACATTAGGTAGGATAATTGCATAATGACGCCTCTGCTAATTGGAACCATGTCAGGGAACATTTCCCTTATGTTGGATATTGTCCCACCAACAAATAAGGATGCCATCCAACGGTGCTACCGACCAACTGGAGACCCACCTTACGAACACAATCCTATACACAGACATTGATACCCCGTGATCTTGATATCCTGACATATCAAGTCGCCACACACCATTAAATTTTTAACTTCATGAAACATTTACATTTTATGACAATGTGCAATGGATACTCATGTTTTCATAGAATATATCTTATGTTTACTGGTTTTTTCTTCCTAGGAATTATCTCATGTTCATTTTCAAGCAAGTCAATATATCCTTTCTCATGCAACATAATGCAAACGGAATATCGGTAGGGACTTCACCAATGCAATGGAACTTGTTGTTATTATTATTAATTTGTTATAATATTTGAATATTAAATGAGATTGATGATTAGTATGTGTATATTTTACTACATACTAATCATGAGAGAAAAATCCATGTATATATAAATGCAGTTATGAAATTTTACCACACTAACATTTAATCAATTTCACACCATGAGAGTAAAAAACCATGTATCCATAAACACAATTATGCAATTTTATCATACTAACATCCAACCAATTTCACACCTTGAAAGAAAAAATCTATATATGTATAAATACATTGTTGAAATTTTAAATTAAATTGTAAAATAACCATGTAAATTTTTTTTCTATAAACAATTGGTACACTGCCACCCTAGAGAAATGTCAACTTTGTATACAATATAACATGAACAAAATATCTATAGATATAAGGAAATGAAATGAATTTGACATCATGAGTTGATTGAACTATTTTTAGTTCCCTCCTCATCTTTTGAACCCTCCTCATACTCACTCTATAAAAAACATAATAAAATAACATGAGATCAATAAAATAAAATAAATGCTAACATTTAAAGATGAATAAAACAACATATAGGTTAAACATTTGTCAATACCCTTTGATTCTTCTAAGTCACTCACGTCATGATCAACCAAGAAGAATATAATATATTTCATTAATGAATGAATAACTCAAACTATATATAAGTGATAAAATAAGCATATAATTAACAATTGATTACCAAGGGCACATGCCAGAGTATTTGAATATTAAATGAGAATGATGATTCATATGTGTATATTTTACTACATATTAGTCATGAGAGAAAAAACCATGTATATATAAATGAAGTTATGAAATTTTACCGCACTAACATTTAATCAATTTCACACCACGAGAGTAAAACATTGTGTATCCATAAACACAATTATGCAATTTTATCACACTAACATCCAACCAATTTCACACCTTGAAAGAAAATATCTATGTATGTATAAATACACCGTTGAAATTTTAAATTAAATTGTAAAATAACCATGTAATTGTTTTTCTATAAACAATTGGTACACTGCCACCCTAGAGAAATGTCAACTTTGTATACAACATTGCATGAACAAAATATCTATAGATATAAGGAAATGAAATGAATTTGACATCATGAGTTTATTGAACTACTTTTAGTTCCATCCTCATCTTTTGAACCCTCCTCATACTCACTTTATAAAAAACATAATAAAATAACATGAGCTCAATAAAATAAAAAAAATTGCTAACATTTAAAGACGAATGAAAAAACATATATGTTAAATATTTGTCAATACCCTCTTATTCTTCCAAGTCACTCAAGTCATGATCAACCTAGAAGAATACAATATATCATTAATGAACGAATAAATCAAACTATATATAAGTTATAAAATAAGCCCATAATTAAAAATTGATTACCAAGGGCACGAGCCAGAGTAGACCCACCACTCTTTCATAACCATTCCTTGAGGTGTATTTTATTTCTTATCTGGTGGGATAACAACTATAAAAATTTAATTATATGTAACAAGGGAAAAACATATTTTATAATGACACATATTAAGCTAGTATATTTACATAATAAAAGAGATTATATTAAGAAACCTACAAAGTGGTATCTAATTGAGGACCTCCCAACTTGATTGGAAGAATGTGTAATTTATAATTTCTTCATGTATACTCATGCTTGTACATAAGTGTTACGAGGAAAATATCTCCATGGATAGGGTAAAACCACAATAGATGGAACGACACCCAAAAGTCAACTCTAATCTCAAGTATGCTACATAAATGAAATTCTAACAAGAGAAGGATAGAATCCTACCTCGTCCAGACATCTAAAGAAAACCACCATTGAGCACACGACCCAAAGATTTTTACCTGCAACTTGTCCTAAAAAACCAACATACACAAGCATGTGGTAATGATATATAATGTTATCATATCAATTGGCATAATCCATTAACATACATAACAAATACACCCATGGAAAGCAATACAAATATTTGCAAGATATCAACTGGACGAGAAAATAGTATTTATATTAATGTAATCAACATAAGTACATAGGTGACAAACTTTTGTAATGACACATATTGGATCCAAGAAAATAAGTCCCTCAAGTTGGGCCTCCACCACTTCAATCCTCCACGAAGGAAAGCTCACAAGTAGGAGTCAGTGAAGTTCTCCATTAAAATATAGGAAGAGATTGGGGGATGAACACAAGAAGTTCGGACTTACAAGGACAAAGGGATGCAAACTTAATTGAGGTGAAATTTCTCCAGAGTGTATTTTCTCATGATGATGTATTATCTTCAAGGCTTGGATATGGCTCAATTTATAGCCTCCAAATGGAATTGAAGGGTCGAGTCGAAGCTTTTCTAGTATATGGAAGGTCAAGGATCATGGATCAGGTGACATGGGAAGGAAACTTGATATGTTTTTTAATTTTTGATCACGAAACCCATTGTACGTGGGTTGTAATGGAGAAACCCGTGTATACACGAGTTTTCTAATTGGTAGGTCACACATATGGACAAAAATGTGTGTTTTTCGCTCCAGAGTGAAAAAAAAAGGGGAAATGAAGTCTGTAGAGGGAAATGGAAGGCCATCAGAGAAATATGCATGGAGTGTGGAAAAATATGCTATAACAGATGCCCCCTAATGTGTGAGGTCAAAGGATTATCTGTGATGACCAAAATACATTATAATTACTAGAAGTGGAGTAATGAAGACTCAGTTGGAAGTACTAGTTAGTCATGAGAATATTACAATTCATATTGACTTTGTACACATGGCTGCCAGTATGAATTACATTGCAGATCCATGTGGATATATATCAAATAGTTTTTCATGGCCATGAATAGGAAATACAAAGTGGACATATGCCATAGTGTAATATCCCTAGGCCGAAACCAACCTGTAAATATAAATGCAAATGTACTTATGTTGGTGAGCTATTTGATATCATTTTTTGTATGCACCTTCCATGGTATAGTGCACACATGTACTGTGCACTAAAATGATGAAGTGTGCACATTCCGGGATATCGCGTGCAACAAACTTAAGTGCGAGCGAGTTTGGGGCCAGGGAGACTTTGTGTACATGTTGTGGTGTATAGGCTGGTGAGCCATGTATTATAAGCTAGGAGGCTTATGTGTTGAATTAGGCCGGATATCCTAGATGCTAAAGGACAATGAGCCTATTTATGTAATTATTCATATCATTAATATAAAATACATCATTGTGTGTAGACTGACCATGATAAAAGAGTATGGGGGACTAAAATCCACTAGTTAGGGAAAGGGGGGTGCTAAAAGTTAAGGAAAAGGGATAAGCTAGGGAGCTTAAGCCAAAAAGGAATATTATATTAATATTCCTTAAAGTATAAAGTTTGGATAATTATTTTATCCTAAGTTCTAAGGATGGGGACAAGTGGACCAAAGTAGCTCTCAACATGA
>ML780367.1:0-20834 GCA_009831015.1 Picea engelmannii | reverse complement strand
CTCTGTGTTTCTCATATGTGTGACTGATGCTGAATATGCCTTTGTTTATTCCCCTGCATTATTGTGATCATCATTTAGTGTCTCAGCAAAGAGTTTAAAAGAAGCATAATTGTTTAAGCACGGTAACAACTGATTCACCCCCCGCTCTCAGTTGTCCAACACTCTATCAATCCAAGCTTTTCCTATTAACATTGTAAACATGGTGTTTTCCTCAATAAATTGAATAATCTCAAAATCTTCCTCCGTCGAAGTTCCATTAACAGTCATAGGTATCTGGGCGAGCCTTCCACACAGGTTTACCAGTTTTCCTCTGAATAACCCTATTCCTCCTAATGAGGGAGTCATAGTAGGCTTCCCTATAGCTTCCCAAGTTCTCTTGGTCATGACATTCACCTGTGTTTCTTCATATAGAGCACATTCAATGTCTAAGTCTCCTATTCTTTCCTCAAGGCGTTCCTTGTCTTTAAATATCTCTGATAATCTAACATGTCGGTGGTCATTCAAGGTTTATCTCATCTGTAGCAATATTTTCTTTGATTCTTCCTAGGGTTCTGCTATAGCCTCTGGAGCTGCCTTAGGGTTTTCTTGATTCAGATTCATTCCTTAAAGCTTAGCAATCATTCTGGGGCAATCCAACACTTCATGGTCCATAGCTTTGCAACAAGGACAGCTAGGTCTTCTCCCAGGGCATTCTTTAGCAACATTTCTCAGTTTTCTGCAACTGTAACAGAGGGTTAATCCTCTCTTTTTTTTAAATGATCCCCAACCTCTTTTGTACTGTGCACTAGGATCATAGGAGCTAACCTGCAATAAATTATTTTTGGGATCCTGCATCCATTCGTTAGTCCAAACATTCTTTCTATGCATAGGTATAACATATCTTTCACTATACTTATCATATCTACGCGTATCAAACGTTCCTTCAGCTATTAATGCCCTAGTTTTCAAACTAGGACAGATTCTATTAAACATATATAGATCCATACTCTAGAAACAAAAATTTTCACTTATCTTACTTCTATAGAGCACAAAGCTTCTAGATCTAAAACTTTTAACTATTCCTACCTTTATCAGAGCATAGAGCTTGCAGATCTTACCTCTTTTAATCAGAAATTCTAACGTTTACCTCTCTTAGAGCACAAAGCTTTCAGATCTTGCTTCTTTCCTTCAGATCTGACCTCTTTTATTTAGATCGATATTCTTTCTTTTAGCACAAAGATTTATAAGTCAAGTAGAATACTATGCACCAGGGCATAGATCTACACACAGAGCTTCCACAATCCCAAGTCAAATTCTTGCACAAAGCTTCTTCTTATACTGCTCCCAACAATCACAGTTTTAGGTCCCGGCAATGGAACCATTTGTTGGCGTAGGGGAAGACCCAGGGTTCAACGCTACAACAGTGCACCAACAAATCCCTAACTACCGGCCCTTTCGGGAACACCTATGAAGCAGATGAATTCTCACACGAGGTAGAGCCAGGGGTGGTTTCAAGACTCAGGTGTTTGCAACCTTAGCTAGGACATAGATCTGTGATTCTAACACTTAATAAAGCACTCAACACCTTCAGTTCCTGAATATGCAAGCAATATCCACTTTGCTAATAGAACAGAACTTCACAGTACTCACATAATCTACTGTATTGAAGAACTTAGCATAGGAAAATAGATCAGATCAAGTAGATTAGGCACTAAATATAACCATATAGATAAGATCTAACATTCTCACATCTAATAAGCACAAAGCATAAGTATATTTATCCAAATACGTCCAATAACTTATAAAATAACATGTAAATCACATAAGACAAAGCAAAAAGCATCATAACATAGGATTTACATGGTTCACCCCCTCCCTAGGGCTACGTCCACCAACTTTTCTTCTTTATAGTCTTCAGTCAATCGGTTATAAGCACAGAGCCTCAAAACCCTTACTCCACATAGGACATAATATCTTTGCAGCTCGCTAGATCCTTCTTCCTTCTATTACAACACAAAGCCTTCTACAGTCTCACATAAGGACTTGCACTCAGCTTTGCAAGTCTTACACAGAATGCACAAATCCCTTACAATCCACACTAGCACTTAGCTTACTGGCCTACTTCTTGTTCTTCTTTCTACATTTCCTAGCCTTCTATTTATACTTTACAAAATAGGCCTAAACATGGGTAAATCCCATGGGTCGACATCCCAATCTCCTTACATTATCCCCAAAACCCAAAAAGGATCCAAAAGTGGGCCGAGATCCATTGATCTTCACTTCATCTTTCGCTCCTCCTTCGACAGGTTGTCGAAGTCCCAAAATAGGTCACTATGACCAAGAATATCCCAAAACTTGGTCAGGGGCCAACAATAACTATGACTAGCTCCTGGATCAATTAAAATAGAAATGGTTTGGTTGTTGATCATACGTTCCACTTCAATCATATGTGACTAATACTCTCCTTGCTTGTTGTCCAGGGCTGCATAGATCCTTAGCACATTTATCCCCATGTCTTCCACTATTTTAGCTTGTTGTACATTGTGAAAAGTCCTCACTTTTTCACCTCTGTGAGGACAATCCCTAAGCATATGATCTCCTTTACAACCCCAACATTGAATAGGTTGTTTCCATGGCCTTTTCCCCCCTGTCTCAATTATTCTGGGTTCTCTAGAAGTTGATTGTCCCTGAGAATTATTTATGAAGAATAGTGTCTTAGTTCCCTTGTTCCTCTGATCCATCTTGAATTTCTTTTTGTCTTCCCAAGATTTTTGGAAAGTTGGTCTTGATTTTTGTTGATCATATAGGAATTTATCTCGCCTTATGGTCTCCTCCAATGTTTTGGGATCATCATATTGTATTTTGTCACTGATGAATGATGGAAATCGACTCAAATACCTTTGAATATTAACTGTCTCATCCTTGATGAAATAAACATACTTCAACTGTTCTAAAAGCCTTCTTTCATATTCATCTATGGTCATACTCCCAAGTTTGAGTTCAAAGAACTCTTTAATTTTCTTTTCATAGTATCTCTTAGTCAAGTTTTTATTTTGAAAATACTTCCTGAATTCCCTCCAAGTAACATTTTTCTCTTTAATGTGTTGCACCTACACAAGTTGATCCCACCACATGGATTCCTTTCCCTTGAGTTAATAGATTGAAAATTTTCCTTCTGCATGAGAAAAATAATGATGCAATTGAAAACACTTTCTCATGCCCAACAACCATGTCTCTGCATCTTCATCCTTCTTGTGCTCACCATCAAATGTAGGAGGTTTGATTTTGTTCATTTCTCCTCATAGCTTATCCATCCCAGACCTCTTATGCTTCCTGACAGAGGATGGACTTCAGATACTATGTGATCTCTTATTGGAATGCCTCAGGGAGAGACAGTGATGTATTCTAACACTTATTGTTATTCTTTTCTGATCAGGAGACCTGTGACTTCTTGATTTGTTTGAGCCACTCTCCTTAACCAATTTATTTTCTATTCGGTTCAAGATCTACATTAATTTCATGTTGAAGTACTCTTATTTATCCTTGGCTCTCATAAGCCTTTAATTATCATCTTTATGGATTTTGACATCCTTCTGCAAATTTTTAATGGTCTCTACCATATTAATATTTTCATCCCTTCCTTCTCCATGTCCATTGTAGTTTGTTCCTTCAATGCTCATATGGACATCCATCCCTCTGATATCATCTTCATGGTTGTAATCCCCTTGTGCATATTCCATACCTCTACACTCAGTGTTGATTCTGATATGATCTAGTTGTTGTTAACTCTACAAAACATTCATCCAACAAAACTTTGTAGGGATAATTGTTTCAACAATTTCATGAAAATATGAACCATTCTGGTTCAATACTGCATCAGAATTATTTCTTCTGATTTTCTGAAAATTGAATGTCCAACGCCTGCTTCCATGCTCAATTCTGAGTCTTGAGTGGAAAGTTATGGTTATTGGAAAATTGTCCATAATTTTTCTGTTCACTCTTCAACTTGGTGCAATTATGCACTGTAATTATGCATTTTTTCACCTCATCCATTGGATTTTTAGTAGGATATCAATTGGGTTTCTTCATATACATATTTTGTATAGTCTCTCCAAGTTTCACCTTTTTTTGGGTTCTGGGATGTTAGTTACAACCTACTGAAGTTCTAGGCCAATTCATGTTTTTGGTTTGGAATGCTAGAGGTACCTTCTTTGCCATCTTAAACATTTTTAACATGCCCATAATTTTAATTCATCTCTAGGAATATTTTCTATAGTTCAATAGATTTCCATAGACTACTCTTGTGCCTCAATCTGATTCCAGAGAACAAATTTATGGCCCTTCGAAGTTAGTTGGGCCTTAAAATTTATCTTCCACTATTTGTCATGTAACTTCCTCATAAAAGATCCATTTGATGAACGGTTTACACCATTAGAAATATCTCTCTAAGATATTTCATTTGAGTTGCAGATTCAAAGTGTACCTTGGTGGTACACTCTGTTCTTGGGTTTTTTGAGTAGCTAAAAACGTTGTTTAGGGTCTCAAAAACGCGCTGCAAAAACATGACCTTCGAACAGTATAAAATGTCGCATAAATTCACTAGTTTTTTGTTGTTGTAGACCATCCAAACGACTTTGCATGCACAAATTTGAACATGTACACCCATATTTAGCATGCACAGTAATACCATAAGGTAGTGCATGCTCCACTCACCTATAACTAATGTGGATCACTTCTATGTCGCACCAATAGCTGGTGCGCACTACTTTTGTGTCACAGGCCAATATCTACCGTGCACAATTTTGCTTCATGCACTAATACCTGTGCGCACAATTTTTGTGTCATGCGCTAATATTCCACACACATTTCACTTTACGCGCTGCACCATGCCAAAGTTTAGTACGCACCCATCACGCACCATTAACATATACCCACATTGCACACACACCAACAAAATTCCTCTGTGCTCTGTCAATACTGTGCACACCACGCGCACCATTATTATGTGTCTACCCACCACGCATGCCATTATTATGCGTGTGCCCACCACGCGCACTAGTATTATGCACGCGCCACTCAATCTGCAACGCACAATGCTAAATTTAGTGCGCACATCTGTGCACTGTTATTTTTTCGTGCATTACCACTCTACATCACGCAATGCCAAATTTAAGTGCGCAGAACCGCATGCCAACATTTTCCATGCATTACCACTTTGCACTGTGCAGGGCCCAATTTAAGTGCGCAGGCCCACGCACCAATATTTTTCATGCATTACCACTTTTCACTACGCAGTGCTAAATTTTAAGTGTGCAAACCCATGCGCCAATATTTTCCACGCATTACCACTTTGCACCACGCAATGCTAAATTTTAAGTGCGTAAACCTGCATGCCAATATTTTATGTGCATTACCACTTTGCACAGTGAAACGCTAAATTTAAGTGTGCAGGCCCACGCGCCAATATTTTCCACGCATTATCATTTTGCACCACGTTGCGCCAAATTTTAGCATGCGTAGCCACACACCCTTATTTTCCACACATCACAAGATTTTCACTACGCATCATGCATTTTTAATCCGCACACATTCATTTTTATGGGCATCAATTCCTCGTGAATTCTGTTGTAGAAATTGGGGCTTTTTCCAAACATTTTCCCAATTTTCATCATAGACATTCTACAACTATGAAATCTATTCAATTTCACCCTAATAACACCAATTAAACCTCTGCAACAACAAATAGTTGTTAGTTGATATTCCTGGAACGAATTTTTCCCAAACTCAACTCACAAATTGAGAATTTTAATCAACAAATATCACTCCATCTGTCATGTCTTCTCTGTAACTTCAAATTCAATCAATTCTAGGTCTTAATTTGCTAGAACATATATTAAATTAATAGTATCTCACTACTTGACCACTTCAAAATCAATTCTCTGTGAAATTTCGCTTCAATTCAACCTTCTCGGCCCATTCAGGCTCAGTGTTGAAAACTGGAGCTCTGATACCATATTGTAACATCCCCAGCATTCAACTGGGCTATGCCACATAAACATTTTCGAACTGTATGCAAATTAAAACATATACACACATAAACTCTTGCGGAACTTTATATGTATAACTTATAATAGACAAATACATACTATAAATGCACATATTCATATGGAAATAACAGTAGCATATACATGCAACATAGACAAGAAATACCCATAAATATAAAGACGGGTATAAACCACACACAGGAAAAACCCATAAAAATAAACACATAATAATAATGCAGCATATAAATTAACACACAATTGACACCTATCTTGGTAAGAATATCACCAACTGCGTGAAAACCTTCCACAAACCTCTCGGCCTTAGACCACATTGCTCATCACTCTCAGGAGTGGGTCACCCCCGAGCTGGGACTAAACTCCACCTAGGTAAAGGGATTCCTAACTAGGATGATGTATCTCATACAACAGGAAATACTTTCTCACAGGTTCCAACTCAAACTAACAGCCTACAGTCCCTCATTTCCCACATGCCTGTCCCACCCCATGAAGTCTGCCCCTTCTCTACTCAATAGTCCTTCGATTTCCCCACTTCCTTTCCAGGCTTTAGCAACAGGCTAGGCAGGAAGTCTCTGAGCCCTATAGTTGCAGTTTAGCACCTTCAGGAATCAATTCCCAGGAATTCTCTCACATAGATATTTTTTCTCATGGGCCTAACAACCCACCTCTTCAATCTCCCATGGGCCTGACAACCCACTTCTTTAGTCCAGGTCCTAAGCTAACTAGGTATAGGTAGGGGTATGTGTATGGGTACAAGTACAGTGATAGTAACATAAAGGTACAAAGGAAAACTAAATGAGTGAGTGAATGATGATGGAAGGAATGGGAAAATGAGCTAAGTCCAAGCTATTTGTATGCATGTTCCCAACTTGACACTTGTCATGTTGAGAGCTACTTTGGTCCACTTGTCCCCATCCTTAGAACTTAGGATAAAATAATTATCCAAACTTTATACTTTAAGGAATATTAATATAATATTCCTTTTTGGCTTAAGCTCCCTAGCTTATCCCTTTTCCTTAACTTTTAGCACCCCCCTTTCCCTAACTAGTGGATTTTAGTCCCCCATACTCTTTTATCATGGTCAGTCTACACACAATGATGTATTTTATATTAATGATATGAATAATTACATAAATAGGCTCATTGTCCTTTAGCATCTAGGATATCCGGCCTAATTCAACACATAAGCCTCCTAGCTTATAATACATGGCTCACCAGCCTATACACCACAACATGTACACAAAGTCTCCCTGGCCCCAAACTCGCTCGCACTTAAGTTTGTTGCACGCGATATCCCGGAATGTGCACACTTCATCATTTTAGTGCACAGTACATGTGTGCACTATACCATGGAAGGTGCATACAAAAAATGATATCAAATAGCTCACCAACATAAGTACATTTGCATTTATATTTACAGGTTGGTTTCGGCCTAGGGATATTACACTATGGCATATGTCCACTTTGTATTTCCTATTCATGGCCATGAAAAACTATTTGATATATATCCACATGGATCTGCAATGTAATTCATACTGGCAGCCATGTGTACAAAGTCAATATGAATTGTAATATTCTCATGACTAACTAGTACTTCCAACTGAGTCTTCATTACTCCACTTCTAGTAATTATAATGTATTTTGGTCATCACAGATAATCCTTTGACCTCACACATTAGGGGGCATCTGTTATAGCATATTTTTCCACACTCCATGCATATTTCTCTGATGGCCTTCCATTTCCCTCTACAGACTTCATTTCCCCTTTTTTTTTCACTCTGGAGCGAAAAACACACATTTTTGTCCATATGTGTGACCTACCAATTAGAAAACTCGTGTATACACGGGTTTCTCCATTACAACCCACGTACAATGGGTTTCGTGATCAAAAATTAAAAAACATATCAAGTTTCCTTCCCATGTCACCTGATCCATGATCCTTGACCTTCCATATACTAGAAAAGCTTCGACTCGACCCTTCAATTCCATTTGGAGGCTATAAATTGAGCCATATCCAAGCCTTGAAGATAATACATCATCATGAGAAAATACACTCTGGAGAAATTTCACCTCAATTAAGTTTGCATCCCTTTGTCCTTGTAAGTCCGAACTTCTTGTGTTCATCCCCCAATCTCTTCCTATATTTTAATGGAGAACTTCACTGACTCCTACTTGTGAGCTTTCCTTCGTGGAGGATTGAAGTGGTGGAGGCCCAACTTGAGGGACTTATTTTCTTGGATCCAATATGTGTCATTACAAAAGTTTGTCACCTATGTACTTATGTTGATTACATTAATATAAATACTATTTTCTCGTCCAGTTGATATCTTGCAAATATTTGTATTGCTTTCCATGGGTGTATTTGTTATGTATGTTAATGGATTATGCCAATTGATATGATAACATTATATATCATTACCACATGCTTGTGTATGTTGGTTTTTTAGGACAAGTTGCAGGTAAAAATCTTTGGGTCGTGTGCTCAATGGTGGTTTTCTTTAGATGTCTGGACGAGGTAGGATTCTATCCTTCTCTTGTTAGAATTTCATTTATGTAGCATACTTGAGATTAGAGTTGACTTTTGGGTGTCGTTCCATCTATTGTGGTTTTACCCTATCCATGGAGATATTTTCCTCGTAACACTTATGTACAAGCATGAGTATACATGAAGAAATTATAAATTACACATTCTTCCAATCAAGTTGGGAGGTCCTCAATTAGATACCACTTTGTAGGTTTCTTAATATAATCTCTTTTATTATGTAAATATACTAGCTTAATATGTGTCATTATAAAATATGTTTTTCCCTTGTTACATATAATTAAATTTTTATAGTTGTTATCCCACCAGATAAGAAATAAAATACACCTCAAGGAATGGTTATGAAAGAGTGGTGGGTCTACTCTGGCTCGTGCCCTTGGTAATCAATTTTTAATTATGGGCTTATTTTATAACTTATATATAGTTTGATTTATTCGTTCATTAATGATATATTGTATTCTTCTAGGTTGATCATGACTTGAGTGACTTGGAAGAATAAGAGGGTATTGACAAATATTTAACATATATGTTTTTTCATTCGTCTTTAAATGTTAGCAATTTTTTTTATTTTATTGAGCTCATGTTATTTTATTATGTTTTTTATAAAGTGAGTATGAGGAGGGTTCAAAAGATGAGGATGGAACTAAAAGTAGTTCAATAAACTCATGATGTCAAATTCATTTCATTTCCTTATATCTATAGATATTTTGTTCATGCAATGTTGTATACAAAGTTGACATTTCTCTAGGGTGGCAGTGTACCAATTGTTTATAGAAAAACAATTACATGGTTATTTTACAATTTAATTTAAAATTTCAACGGTGTATTTATACATACATAGATATTTTCTTTCAAGGTGTGAAATTGGTTGGATGTTAGTGTGATAAAATTGCATAATTGTGTTTATGGATACACAATGTTTTACTCTCGTGGTGTGAAATTGATTAAATGTTAGTGCGGTAAAATTTCATAACTTCATTTATATATACATGGTTTTTTCTCTCATGACTAATATGTAGTAAAATATACACATATGAATCATCATTCTCATTTAATATTCAAATACTCTGGCATGTGCCCTTGGTAATCAATTGTTAATTATATGCTTATTTTATCACTTATATATAGTTTGAGTTATTCATTCATTAATGAAATATATTATATTCTTCTTGGTTGATCATGACGTGAGTGACTTAGAAGAATCAAAGGGTATTGACAAATGTTTAACCTATATGTTGTTTTATTCATCTTTAAATGTTAGCATTTATTTTATTTTATTGATCTCATGTTATTTTATTATGTTTTTTATAGAGTGAGTATGAGGAGGGTTCAAAAGATGAGGAGGGAACTAAAAATAGTTCAATCAACTCATGATGTCAAATTCATTTCATTTCCTTATATCTATAGATATTTTGTTCATGTTATATTGTATACAAAGTTGACATTTCTCTAGGGTGGCAGTGTACCAATTGTTTATAGAAAAAAAATTTACATGGTTATTTTACAATTTAATTTAAAATTTCAACAATGTATTTATACATATATAGATTTTTTCTTTCAAGGTGTGAAATTGGTTGGATGTTAGTATGATAAAATTGCATAATTGTGTTTATGGATACATGGTTTTTTACTCTCATGGTGTGAAATTGATTAAATGTTAGTGTGGTAAAATTTCATAACTGCATTTATATATACATGGATTTTTCTCTCATGATTAGTATGTAGTAAAATATACACATACTAATCATCAATCTCATTTAATATTCAAATATTATAACAAATTAATAATAATAACAACAAGTTCCATTGCATTGGTGAAGTCCCTACCGATATTCCGTTTGCATTATGTTGCATGAGAAAGGATATATTGACTTGCTTGAAAATGAACATGAGATAATTCCTAGGAAGAAAAAACCAGTAAACATAAGATATATTCTATGAAAACATGAGTATCCATTGCACATTGTCATAAAATGTAAATGTTTCATGAAGTTAAAAATTTAATGGTGTGTGGCGACTTGATATGTCAGGATATCAAGATCACGGGGTATCAATGTCTGTGTATAGGATTGTGTTCGTAAGGTGGGTCTCCAGTTGGTCGGTAGCACCGTTGGATGGCATCCTTATTTGTTGGTGGGACAATATCCAACATAAGGGAAATGTTCCCTGACATGGTTCCAATTAGCAGAGGCGTCATTATGCAATTATCCTACCTAATGTTGCATGGGAAAGTTTGTGACAATGCCACATGTCGGGGTAGCATTGATGCCATTGGATCGAAATTTGTTGTTCGAAGGTATAAGTAGGTCAGCGGTGTATTTTCACAGGTGGCTCTATATGATATTAGCATAATCGGTGTGGCTTTAACATGTGTCCCATATGACAATATCTGGCAACAATTATGAATTGCGACATATCCAAAGTTTATTTGAAAAGAGGGTAAAGACTAAAAGTTGTGGTTTATCTATGATTTATGAAAATTCCAAAAGTTCAATAAGATATAGCAACATCGTTGCAGGCCGAGTCCTTTGTGAATCACATTCCTCTACGGGTAATTGGAACTGCATTAACTATTCTTTTTTTCTGTTATTAAAATGGAATTTCTCCAACACAATAAAAGTAAGGAAAAACTAAATGTCAAGGAGGAGGATTTAGTGTACAAAGACACACATATCTTTGATCTGGTCCTCTCTTTTGATTATTTAGAATTATACAAGGATGTTATGAATAATTATAGAGATCTGGTCGATCATTATCATGCGTGGGAATGCAATTTAGCAAAATTTGTGGTTTTGCAAGTCTATGACTTTCTCAAGTTCGTGGTCTAGTGTTCCTCAAAGTATATTCCCTCTAAAAGAGATATAATTCTCACACATGGATCTGTACTCATTGAAGTGATAGTTGAATCCATCACTAAAATGTTAAGTTGGCCATTAGACCCTGAGAGTGAAGTGTTAAATGAGTTTGTATTAGCCATTTTTTTCAGAGAGTTTAAACCTGATGATGGAGTGGTTCTATTAATGTGTTATTTGTGCAATAATGTTGATGTTCTTGGGGATAACACTATTCTAGAATCTATATTGTTTCCTGAAATTTCAAGAAACATTACTTCCATGATCTATGCAGTTTTGGGAAAAGAAAAGGACCTTATGGTTGATGAATTTTTGCTAGGGCTTATGGCCTAAATTTGTTTATTTGTAGCTAAACCCTTGACAAAATTCATTTATATCCAATTTTTAGCTGATTAAATTCGTTATCAATTGTCAAAATTTGAGTCTCTTAGAAGTTTCAAATTTCAATCTTACCTTGTTCATTTGTTCTTGTTTTTTCAAGCCACTCAGTTTGCATCGCTTGGATTAAGAGTTAAATATGAGATTGGTAAACCAATGTCAGTGACTCATGTTGGAATACTAAGAGGGGGGGTGAATCAATATGAGCAATTTATACCACTTTTAACCACAATATATATTCTTTCACTTTATCAATAATGTTCAACAGTTTATCATCAATGTATCATCTATGATTGCATTAAATATATTTATCATAATCATGTAATCATAAGTGGCATCAAATCAACATCACATCAAGAACACAGTGTACCAATATTTACATGTAATCCCAAATGGGAGAAAACCACATAAGTTTTCTTATATATATCAAGAATTCATTCATAGGAAGCACCAACTTCCAAATTCTCCAGTTGCAACTAGAAGGAGGCTCCAACCCCCTATTCTCAGGCTCCAACCTGAAGGAAGCTACAACTCCCTGAATTCTTTGGCTCCAACCAAAAGGAGGATACAACCCCATGAATTCTCTGGCTCCAACCGGAAGGTGGCTAAAGCCACCTAGTTCTCAGGCTCCACCCTGAAGGAAGCTTCAACTCCCTGATTCTCTATATCCAACTGGAAGGAGGATACAACCCCCTTTCCTTTCCCCATCCCTCCACCTTGAAGTATAAATGTATACCAACTATCATGGACTCTGCCATTACCACTGCCACAAACTCTGTCATTGTCACAACTCTCTCTCTGTCACAACTCTGTCACTGTCAACCGATCACTTTCATAACAACCTGTCCAACCCATCCATGAATCATCCATGAAACCAAAACCACTCACATCCACATGAAACTCATGCCAAGATCACTAGGAGCATATATCAAACCATATTCTCAACATCACCATCACATGCCTCTACCAATCATGTACCAAGATCACCACATACCATCACAATATATGTGTCTCAATCAAGTCCCAAGTTGTACCATGCATCAACCATGTACCATCAACCATGTACCACAAAAAGTGCATCAACCATGCACCAAACCTGTATCATCAACCATGTACCACAACAAGTGCATCAACTATGCACGAAACCTATATCATAAACCATGTACATGCACATAAATATGTACCAACCATGTTCCAATGTATTCAAGATATGCACCAACAATTTATCTCAACAAGTAGACCTCAATCAACATGCATCATACATCCAATTATGTGCCTCAAATCATATACCAAGTCCCTCAACCACATGCCTCAAGCATTCTCATTAACATCACCAAGATACAACCTCATAACACAATATAATAAGCCTCAAGTATGCACCATAACATGTAACTAAACCAGAAACCAAACCAGCTCCAAGGAGAGATTAAGAAGAGACATATGAATTTTGGATTCTCATAGTATATTGGCATGTTTATGTCAAAAAATTACGAGGTGATATATAATGAAATAACCCCTATAATTTTTCCTAAATGAAAAAAATTATTATATCTTATCCTAGATAAGAGAGTAGGATATTGGTATATATTTGAGAATTACAGTGAATTCAAAGTTTGTGGTTGTGACCTTCGACCTCTTTTTTTACCTATTTTATTGATTCCCAAAATATTTTCACTTGAATACATTAGAAAAATATTGAATTCAGATGATGTTCATTTTGTATCAAGAAAATATAAGACTACTTTCAAATTGAAAAAAGAGGTAGGAGCTTTTATTGTCAATTCCACATCAACATTGCAGGTAGCAGCAAGGGTTCTCTTAGATACGTGATTTCAAGAAGGAGAAACATGGATATATGACCCTCATGTTGTGATTTCTTCAAACAGGATTTCACATGGTCATACTCCTTATCATCATGAGAGAGAAACAGAGGCAGAGCGGCGAGAAAACCAGAACAACTGGAAATATGTGCAAAATATCTTGCAAGTCCATGGTAAAATACTAGTTACTCCAGTAACAAAGACTCCAAACAAGTTTGAGGGGATATACAAGAGAAATAATATAGATTCAAGTTCAAGGGATTTAGAAACAATGGAAGACAAGTCAGAAAAAAGGAAAAAGTAAAAGGTTCTTGATGAAGAGAAAGAGAAAGAATCAAAGGAAGAAGTAGTACCAGTGGACAAATAACCTATTGTAGTTGTGGAAGTGTTATCATCGAAGAAGCTCAACAATACAGAGGGTCATAATGAAACAATGTCTTCGACTAAATATCAATCAAAGTAGATTGATTTTGTTAATCAATTTAGGGATATCATAAAAATGAGTTCAAAGATGATGCAAAACCTTTGATCAAGGAGGATCACAGAAAAGGATTCTCTCTGTTATTGATTATGAAAAAGGTAGGTTGAATATACAAGTGATGGAGCCAAAATAGAAGAAGAAAGTGACAAAGGTGTCTATTGATCTCAATGTAGTGCATCCACTAGATAAAATGTATTTTCGTAGAAAAACTGGAGAAATGTTGAATAGAAATGTGATGATTGTCAATTTGGGAATAAAGAAGTTGCAAGTTATAAATGAGAAGCTTAGAAAACAACTTAAAAATGAGAAGTTGGAAAATATAAGCAAGAAAATAAGAGTGGATGAATTAGAACAATGGGTTTTGGACTTTGGATCCAATCCAAAGGATGTGGCATGTGTGCAATCCCTGGTGAAAACTAAAGAAACAAAGATCAATGCATTGAAAAGAAGGCTTAAAATTCCTGGAATCGAACATGTCTAGACTCCATAGTTGCAAGCTATCCAAGTAGAAAAGGATAAACTCATGAAGAAAATGGTGCAAATGGAAGAAGATATGGAGTTGTATCAAAAATATATTGAAATTTTAAAGGAAGGATGTACTTCATCAAGTGTAACAACATCATCAGATCCAATAGAAGGATTTTCAAAAGAAATGGTAGACTTGGATCTAAAAGGAGCTGAAATTGAAAAATTGAAGAGAACAATTGCAACACATGGTGAGGAGATGAAGGACAAGGATAAATTCATTACATAATATGAAAATCTAAAAGTTAAGATGCTTACAAACATCGAATAGTTGAAGAAAACAATTTCTGGAAAAGTTTATTTGGTAGGGTCTAGACACATCCTCTCGGATGAAATCATAAATGAAGTTGGAAAGATATGGGATAATTTCAAGATAAATCATGATGAAATATTATTATCATATGAATTAGGTGAAGTTATAAAGAAATCATTTGAGGAATTAGGAACATAACCACAGGTTGCTAGCCATATTATTAAGTTCCTAAATTTCAATTCCACTGAAGAATTAAAAATCAAAGTTGTGAAGACAAAACCACAATGGTTATGGAGGTCGAAAAGATTTTTACAAAAAAGATTTTATTGCAAATTATCGAGAACAAATTCTTAATGGTGAGGGAAAACATTGATTGTTTCAAAGATAGATTTGAAAACCTAGTAAACATGGGGTTACCTTAAGCTTTGAATTACAAAGGAAAGTTGTTATCAAGAAAAAGTTACAGAAAGAGTTTGTTCATAGCGAGACAAAATGAGAGAAACTTCTAAGGTATGGCTAAGAGTATAAGAGGGAAAACTATTGTGGATGTGTTGAGACATGATTTCTAACTTCTCTGGGAAATTAAAAATATATTTTCAAAGGATCCTACATATGAGAGATACATTGAGCTAGATATTGCATTCAAACATATGAGGTCATTCCAGTATTCGTAAAGGAAAACATGGAGACTTCTCATCGAGCTTTTGAAAAAACGACTTCATGTTTTGCAAAAACTTGGAATTCATTTTGTTATAACTGCTCCATTCAGACAAAGTATTCATAGTCATATTTTTGTACAGGTTTTGTTCAAGAAAATGAGAATTTGTGCTTCATGAAGTAATGAAAAGATATGATGGTAAGAAATAAGAAATTTGAATGTTGCATTTTGTTAAATGTAATCTCCATCTATTAAGCGTGTTGTCATACCATTGATTCATTTCCATTTAACAGTAGTTGAACATTTGTTTAGTTACTAGAATTATTAGTTTTATTGGAGATGCATTGGATCCTCACTATATGGTTGTATTTATTTAATAGTTAGGTAGGTATTGAAACATTGATCTAGTGTATTTCCCCCGTGATTCCGTTTTTGTTCATTGTATCTATTCTTCCTTTATCTACGAACTTTGACATGTGTCCATGTATGGGAAAATAGTTGGCAAAGAATGTGCATAAATTGTGGACCAACTATCCAATTGTTATCCTATCACAAAAATAGTTCAAACAACTTGAGAAATGGTAAAATAGATGTATGCTAATTTTAATTTAGCAAATATGTAGCAAGAAAAAAAAAATTGACATATTCATTAACGTAACTTAGACTTATACATATCAATAATAGGTACATCAAATAGTTGTTAAACAATTGTCAATATAGAAACTCGTGTCCAATTCAATATGATCTATTATCAAATTCATTAAAAGAGTGACAAATAATATTTTATGAAAATTCTAACAAGAGTGTAGAAACACAGAACATAAAGATTGTATCCATAAATAAACCCGACAAAAGAGAACAATGGGTTTCAGAAATGAGCACTGCATTAGTGTAGAATAATAGTACTAAAACCAGTAAAACATGATACAATCACTACAATTCTAGGTTCTCAAAACTTAACACATTAAGGATTTTACAAAAATGCATATAACATTCTCTCTGGAAACTCCAATGTTGTTTTTCTATACAGAATTACAACAAATAGGAGTGTACACGCAAAATTCTATAACTAGTTCCTAGCTTGGGTGGAATCAATAGGCATAGCTATTTGAAATTGATTCGATAAATGATATCAATGAGACATATTTTGGTGAACTCCAGTATTAGTTGTGTTGACGTTTTCTTAATGCATTTGTCCCTGGTTTTTCCATAAGGAAAATCTCTCTAACATGGTTGCAATTAACGAAGGATGGGAAATTTCCTTATTTAATTTGCATCGGTAGATCTTTCTGGCAATTTCCTCTTGTTTGGTTGAAAACTTAGATAAGAAATTGTCAATTGTTTTTGAACATTGTGTTGGACGATTGACAAGTTGTTGAACACTTTATAGGGTCCATAAATTCATACTATTAATATTGTTTGTCCTTGAGTCTATTTGTTGTTACATATTTGTAAGACAGTTTGATAATGGAACTGGTTTTCCAATAAATTGCACATGGGGAAATTCATATTCTTCAATGATATCTACTATTGAATCCCATAACACTGAGCAAATTTTACTTGTTTCCTCAATGAGATTGTGTGAAAGAAGACAACTTGCTTCCTAAGAATCAAGCGAAGCTTGTATTTGGAGTTTTTCTTCTTCAGACATTTTGGTGTATCATGGTGGTAAATCGGTGCTATGTGCCTCCCATATTTTCAAATTAGCAAAAATTGCCTGGAGATGTTTTTGGTTTTTACATTGTAACTCGGACTCAGCAAAAGGCTGCAGGATTTGTTCATGTTGTTCTTTGACCAGATACAATCTTGAATAGAACAACACCTCTGAAAATGATAATTTAGCATTAAGTTGTATTCCTTCTTTTCTTAGGATTTATGAACTCCCATTTCTTGTTTTCTCCCCTTCTAGTTGAGAAGTCAACGTATCTATCTGTGTCTAATAGTCTTCGTTGATTTTCAATTTTCTATAACAAATGTAACTAGATCTATGTCAGGTTCAATTTTAATTACATCTATTTTTGTTGTCAACTCTGCAATGATATTTTGAGAAAGATTGTTTTCTTTTGTGATGGATTTGACTTTAGATTCATGTTTATATTTCCAATTGTATTCTTGTATCCTTTGTTGTTCGACAAGTTCCTTTACTCTATTCTTATATTTCCTTAGTTGGTTGCTTAATCTCGTCAGAAACCTTTTATTTTCATTGGAAAAATCCCCCAATGTGTCAGCATCTTCCTCTGCAAATTCCTCATCGTCCAAATGTGCAACATTCCGTAATTGAGTTACTTCTTTTGTGATTTCTTCAAGGTGGGTTGTTTTCCTGTTTTTAGACCTTCTCTTTTCTATAGTTTTTGTTTTTTCATTGAAGACAAAATTGTCTAAAGACAGAACAATATCTTGTATAGGAGAAATGTTTTCAAGATTGAAAGAATTGATAACCAAGCTTCCTAGAATTGAGGTTATGGGATTAGTATTGATAGGATCGGTAATCTAGACAAGTGGAATCTGGTAAAAGTTGATGTTTGTGCTAGCGTTCAATTATGTTTTTGTCTGAGTCTATTTGGCTTCAGGAGTCTAGATATTTCATGTGTTGAGTCTTAGTTTCCTGTTAAAAATTTTCTTGTGAATATTTGTCAACTTTAGTTTCTGTTGAAGAAGCACTAGGACCTGGTTCTATTTTTGTTGAATAAGCACTAGGACCTGGTTTTGTTTCTGTTGAAGAAGCTCTAGGACCTGGTTTTGTTTCATTTTTATCGTCTTCTTCACTTTCCTCAACTTCTACAATTCCCTATGTTCTTTTCTTTTAATTAAGAAAATAGTTATTTCTCTTAACTTTCCATTCAATAAAGTCCAAGAAATTAGGACTATTTCTTATGGCATCAATTATTTATCTTACTTCATGGTAGTGCATTGACCCCTGAAAAACAAGGTCAAAAGTTCTATTTTCGTGAATATGTGGTTTTCTTTTCACCATAGCATAGTGTTTTTTGGCAACTTCTATTGGAACATGTCTCTTAAAGTCGCCATGGGACAACCATATTTGATCTAGTGGGTCAACCTTTTTTTGAGAATGTTTTGGATTTGACAAGGTATAATACCTAGTGAAATCAAGAAATTAGGCCATTGCTTTTTCGAATTTTTAGCCAAAGTGACTACAATTCCAACACTAACAAACTTGTATGTAGTTTATTTTAATGCTAGCATGTCTCGGAGATACTTGGGAAAGAGAGGAGGGGGGCCTTCACAGCCAAATATCCTAATGTATGAAAAGTCATCATCTATAAACCAATCACCTATTTCTTTTATGGCATTCATAACCTCCTCACTGAATCTTGGGGCTAGAAAATTTTTCAAAAGAAGATGCAATGGGATCATGAAAAAGTTACAGATGTCATAGAAATGATTTTTGCAATTGATTTCCCACATTTTAGAATGGTATAAATGAATTGGTTCCTCGGAGGGAGACCGGCTCCAAGCTAAATTATGGCAAGGGGTGACCGCACAAACGACATCTACCAAATATGAATACTCAAAAAAACCTGCACAGTATCCTGGAGGATCTTGCTGACACTTTTGTACTTCTTGTTTAAGATTGGTAGAAAGTATGTGGGCCCAATTGAAAATATTTCCTGCAAGAACTTGGTTGATGAGAGGGACCCAACCCAACTTGAATCTGAAGGGATTTTTCTCACCATATAGACGATAAAGAAATAACTTGGCTTTCTTCTATATAGTGACATGATACATTTTTTCACCTATGACTTTGAAAGAATTAGGGTCAAACCACCATTCTCTAATCAATTGATCCATTTGTGTCTCCTCCTTTTCGAATTTTTCCTTTATGAATTCGTTAATGAAATTGTCATCAAGATTGACTATGGGTCAACTTAAATTATACATATTATTAACTTCTTCGGGTCTGAAGGAACCAACAAATTGGCATGATGAATTAACAATAGTACATGTAGAGATATCAGTATGGGAGATTATTCATCATACCATGTCATAATAGGGTACATTTATTGTCCTAGAAGAAATTTTGTGAAGTTGTGATGCTTTAATATCAACCAAATCATCGACATCTGATTCATATTTGTCACTGAAATACCCTTGTTCGAAGAATGCGTAATTTTTTCTCCACATAATATTGTTGTTCATGCCGGTATTGAATGTAGTATCAAAGAAAAATTGAGAATTGAAATTATTTTTCAGTGTCATCTTGATTGCCAATTTGTTCTTTCGCTTTTCTTTTCTGAGTCATCCTTCTTTACGAATTGTTGCAAATAATTGACAAAGTGTAAGTTTTATTTAAAAGAAACAACTAACAATTCTATATAAAACAAAATAATAAAAACAACTTCTAACATTAACCCATTAAATGCAAGATCACAAAATATTGTTTGAATTAAGACTTTTGGATTTAAGCAATCAATACTTAATAGCTTGAAATATTCCTTATTGTGTTTTTGTGAAGATTTCATAGGATAAATGTGTTAAAGCTTGGTAATATGTTCTTCATTAACTGTCATTAAATGTCCATAAATTCATGACAGATTTGTAATGTAGGACAAGACAGTTACAGTTGTCTTAAATTTTAGTTATCCAAAGACAACCTATTTAGCCATCAAATTTTCTTTGTAAATGTGCCAAAAATTTTCTCCATTGGATCACTGGATGCTTGAATAGAAATCGTTGATGATAGGGTATTATAGGGAACTAAGAAATAATACCATGTAGTTGGGATAGTGGATCATCAGAGTAGTGGGATATTGCTAGTGATAATTGGTGTGAAGTTTGAATAGGATGATAGTTAGGAGCAGTGTTCATGGTGTCAGATCGATCATGTTTCCTTTTACATAATAGTGTTAAAACTCCATTGAGAAAATTCAATTAGGCCCTAGACCACCGGAGAGTTTAGTTTACATGAATTTGTTAGGGGTATGGTTGTCTGATGCCCATTATGAATAGATCATGACACATGTCCCATGATCAGAGCATGGATGATCAAGTTTTCATTAACGACCATGTTGATTATCAACATGCATCAATCAATGACCTTTGATAGAACACAGATGAAGGTCCCGATATCTGATGCTCGTTGGTGACATGGCTCAAGGAAGAAATTCTATGTACCATGATGTGTCATGCCTGAATCAAGCCAAATTGAAGCCATCTATCACACTATGGCAGTGCTACATGGGATGTTGATGTGGGATATATGAACACAGATCCAGGGAAATTTGGTGCCACATGTCATGTGATTCAAGTACCATGTGTCATGCCA
>ML780366.1:708637-746256 GCA_009831015.1 Picea engelmannii | reverse complement strand
GTCATTGATAGGTAGGGTATGCATGGCGCCAGATCCTTTAGTCTGGAGACTTGCCACTACAAGGGATTTGAGGTGTGGTGTGTCGATAAGCTCTGAAGCCCGAAGTGACGAGAGTCATCGATCCGAGGATGCATTGGGACTTTTTCTGATCGTCAGATCTAGGTTGTGGTCAGTCCAGCGCTAACCTAATATGGAATAAAAGAGGAGTTTTCATCGTAAAACTCTTGAATGTCGAAGTTACGAATTAACGTGTATATTCATGGATCTACGTGGACGCACCTTGACCGTGATATCTGAGGGACGTTGGAAGGTTATCAGTCTCATGTGACGTGGCAAGATGACATCACCAAGGTGACGTGGAACCATGATCGACAATCCACGTGTCACCTCGATTTGTGCATTTCGTAGACCCTATAAGCATATTGCAATGTGACACATGTCACCCCCTGATGAGGAACTGTGTCACCCTTGGCCCTTGTCACATGTCATCCCTGGCACTTACCTGTTTGGTCCAGGTGGTCGAAGCCACATGGAGAGTCTTTGGTACTTTTGGGTGTAGTGTCATAGAGGCACATTCAACGTAGAACGTCGAATGTCGAATGTCGATGTTCCACGTAGAACGTCGAACACCAACATTCAACGTAGAGCATCGAATGTCGATCGTCGAATGGTCGAGGCCACGTGGAGAGATTTCGGGACTTCGAGGAGTATGCGTGCATTTAGAAAAAGGGGTGTTCAATGCCGAATGCCAACCTCCATGTGGTCCCAAACTGATAACGCACGGACAACTTTGGGAGGCCACATCTTGCAAACCAAAGGTCATATTAGAGTCGATAACAGTCATCAGAGAGCTACGAGCGAGTAGAAGAGGATGAAGACCTTGGAGAGATGAGTTGAGATGATTAGAGTGAGCAAAATTTTGATGCCCCAACCCATGAAAGGGTATTTAGGGGTCGGGTGTGTTACACTACAATTAGCATCTAGGGTTTATCTATTGGCTATGGAGTAGGCTTGTCGAAATTATTCTAATTAAATGTTAGGATGCTAGGGGTGGCCTTGTGTCTATGGTTGGGTGACAATGAGGTAACATTGTTTATGGTTAAATGAACATACCAAAATTTCAACATGGTATTAGAATTGGTTTCCTTCATAACAGTCTAATCGTTGGAAGGAAGATCCTCAGTTTCCCCATTATCAAGCTCGTTGAGCACTTACCGAACCCACTAAGAAGGTCTCTTTAGCAGGCTGCATCTCTTCCTTGGATCAGGGCTACAAATTTTTTAAGTTGAGAAATTAGGGTTTCCTCATAAAACCCTAGGTTTGTAGTGCCAGTTCCTTCGTGCCAGTTGTAGTGTCAGTTGCAGTGCCAACACTAGTTGGAGTACCTTTGAAGTTTTAAGGTTCATCATTTCTTGTCGCCGATGTCGGGTGGTGCCACTTCCTGTCGATGTTGTCGAAGGTATGTACTCATATAATATTTAAATTGTATCACTATTTTGAGTGTGATTGCAGGAGAAGGGATCTCTTACAATCATAGATCCAGAGGGATCTCAGATCCAGCACATTCAGAGGAAAAATGCACTCCAAGTTTGATTGTTTTCATATGCCTCTAGTTTTTATGGCATAATGAACATCTAAGTTGCATTTTTTTTATCTATTGAATTTTTTATTATCGTACTAATGTCTGGTCAAAGTTGAAGTTTAGAAACTAACTTTAGTCAAATTATTAGATTGATTAAGGTTGAGATTTAGAGTTTATTTGCATTATATTCTCTAACTCAATTTTTTGTCAAGAAAGTATATTGTCTTAAGTACATAGGACAAGTTGAAGAGAATACTTGTCATCTTGAGTGAAGGAGACTCGGAAGAAAATCAACAACACTTGTTCTTGAAGATAAGACTCCAGGTTCTAGGTTTGATTGATTAAATTATTAAGTTTCCAATTTGTACATATCAAGTTTGATAATTGCTACAATGTTAGTTGTGACAACGGTCCTTGAAAGGTTTTATTGTTGCTAGATACAATGAATAATTGGCAGCATGTAAGTACTATTGATATAAATGATTATTGTACTTGTTTGCAAAATGAACTAACATCTCCTCTAGGAGATACTTATTGTTTTGCTTCTAGGCAGGTCATCTTGGTTTTTTTATAAATTCCATGGAGGTTACCATGGAAGAATGATTGATCACAAAGAGTGTTGTTCATATTATTGTATTTTTTTATTTTGGCTCTTGTTCCAAGCAGGTCACAAGCAATAGCTCTAAGAAGGAGCTATTGTGATTATGTTCTCGTTCTTGTTTTTATTATAAGAGTATTATTCTTGTCTGTTGATTTCCCCTTTGTTGTCCTTGTTCCGGACAGTTCACGAGAGATAACTCTGAGGGAAGCTATAGTGACGGTTGCATGAGACAATATATTAGATGGTCTCCATTTTGGCACATGGAGAAAACTATCCAGATAAGAAGTTGTATACACGATCGTATACATCCATGTACCAAAGAAGAAGAATACGAAGAAGGGTATTTTTGCGAGATACAGAGTATCTCATATGGAGATTGATTGTGAGGAGCATAAAGCTCCAAAGATGACTAATCAAATTCCTCTAGTGCAGTTGATCACTCTTTATATCATCAGGAAGAGTTAGTATATCCAGAAGGGCCAACCCATATTCATTGCAGTAACTAGGAAGAGACCACCATGGTCCTGTGACACTTTACAGGATGCAAAGCCATATAGTATTGACGAACCATATCATGAGGAGAATATGGCTCCACCAGTGGTGAGGCAGGTGACCCCACTAAGTACCAACTCAAAAGGATTCGAGGCTCATAGGGAGCCAGTTGGCTCATACAATGAAGAAGACATAAATACCTTTCGAAGTAATTGTGCATGATGTGTGTTGACCAAAATTTGGTCATCAATATTTTACCACTCCTTGGATTCAAAAAAGTCTTGATATAAAAAGAAGAATTTTTTGAACTTTTATAATTTCATTCTACATCCCTTGGTCTCCGTTTCACCGTGCATTTTTCGAAACAGAAATGTGTTTATGTATGCTTAAGTTATTCAAGATCTAGTCCAGAGATTCAATTTTGAAAAATATTTCTAAGTATTATGTTCTTCTATCATTTTTTGAATTTTGGCTAAGTATTGTCATCAATTATTACCCTCACCTTCCATCTCCACACTTAACCTTTTTTCTATTTTCACCACTCTTCTCCATATGCTCCACTAGTCTCTACACACATTTTTGGGACTCTTCCTTCATCTCCTCATTGGGTTCACAGGTTGGCGGACTCATACATTCCCTTATCTTCTCACACTCCCTCACTTGCCAACCCACTATCTACATATTACACTCTCTACCTTCGACCCCTACATTTCTACCCTTACCTCCCTTCTCATTCAAAACTTTAACACTGAGAATGTTTTATGAATTCACGGGTTCATGGGTTGGAGGTCCTTCATTTCCACCCACTTGTTTATCTCATAATTATGTTTTAACACTTAGCCATGTTTTCAGTTTTGTGGGTTTGCAGGTTTGAGCCCTGATCCTTCCCTTTTCCGCAGCCTTCACATTGCACTTCAACTTCCTCGTTCTACACTTCGACCATCACTTAACTTTTATTCTCATTGTGGATCACGAGTTCCCAAATGTCCCATTATTCTGATGCTTGCGAGTCCGACCAACCGCCCTCTATACTTAGTTTCTTTGGATAACTCGTCCAGTTATGGGTTCGCGGGTTGGAGGGTTCACGGAAATTTCATGGTTAACTTCACTCACCTCCCTTCCCTCACTCTCGCGAACCTGCAAACCGTCCAACCCGCCTCTCCATCGTCCCCTCTTGTCCCATCTCCCATACTTAGCCAAATTCTCAAAGTTATTATTCTGAAAGTTATTCCAAGGCATGAAAACCAACTAATGAGAATATGACACATGGAAATGAATGAGGTCATTACATGTGGAAACCAACCATGTGGTGACACATGGAAAATGTTAAGTGGTTACACATGGCAATGACATGGCAGCAAATCAAATGATGACATATGTTAAGATGAGAATCGTGACACATGGCATCAAACTGTGTGATAACACGTGGAGATGATGTGGACCATTCTCGTGGAGACACATGAGCATGAATCATTGATGACATGGCATGATGTGGACAATTACGGGATTCCAAAATATTATTATTTTATTCGACATTTTTCCAAAGGTCGAATCCTCCAACTCCATAATTTCTTCTCTTCTCATGTTTCTTGCTAAGTGTATCAAACACTTAGTGTTATATACCATGAATAATATAATATCCCAATGCATGTGGGATAGAATTTTGAACCAAAAAAATTGAATTTTATGAAAAGAAGCACGAAATCCATCCAAGAGCCCACATTTGTCTATCAATTTTGATCGACGGTGGCTGAGCGTTGATCTCGTGGAGGCCATAACTTGAGCTCCGGGTGTCGGAATCATGAAAACTTTATACCGTTGGAAAGGTATTTCAGTGTAGAATATGGTGGTATAGGTTTAAAGTGTTTAAAGTTGACACATTTTTTTCAGAAATTAAAATATCAATCAGTTTCATTTTTAATGGGCCTACGTGACAACTCAACTTCACGACCTCATATCTTGAGCTTCAGGCGACGGATTTGAAAAAATCTTATATAGTTGGAAAGATAAGATGATGAAGATCACATAAGAAGTGATTTACATGGCTAAAAATTTGATTATCATTCCCATAAAATTAAAACACGGTCCTCCTATTTTAAATGGGAAATTAATTAAATTGTGAAAATAAAAATTTATTAATAAAATTTATTAAAAAGGGAAAGGGACCCATTTTAGATATGTATATATTGATGATATAATTTCATTAATGAGGCACTAATTAAATGGAATTTTTCAAGAAAAAACTTGTACCGGAATTTCAAGAGAGGAAGAAAATCCTAACTACTCAAGTAGTTAGAAAAACTCTTCTTAAAGAGAGAAGAGAAACTTCATCAAAGGTTCCAATAATCAGTATTGTGAGAGGGGAAGGGCAGAATATTAGAGGAATAAGAAGATACAACCATGGATACACAATCAAGCTTCTGGTAAAAATAAAGAAATCTCCATCTTCTCCATTCTTTCTATTCTTCTACACCACTTCTCATAGCTTTATGCTTGAATCTCGGAGTTGGGCACAAGGCTGAGTTGTTAAGTGTTTTTCTTGTATTCTTCTATAGAATTTTCTTGTATGATCACGGATTATTTACATCCACATACATGGCTATCAAATTTTTGGTAATAAAGAACATTTCTCATGAATAAACTCCACAAAGAATTGCTTCGGGGTTGATCTTGACTGTATCTTGTAACTTTGAGTTTAAGTATGAGATATTTGAGGTTGACATATCAATTTCTCTTTTATTACTAATTGGAGTACTCCATTGAAATTCTTTGAGATGATCAAATCATTCTCTCATATTAATCATGAAGAAGATATGGATGCGTTTATATACTATTAAGAAGATTGTGTGTGATGTTGATCACAATTTAATTCTGATGTTGAAACCCTCCTTCAATATTTTCTTATTGTAAAAAGACTTTTGTTGCACATAAAGATCATATTGGGTTATTGAAGAACCATTTTCATATAAATCCAAGCAATAAAGATTTGGGGTTTGTTGCCTAGCACTCTCCCTAATCCAAGATATTCAAAAATGTATCTTTTAGACAAAGAGGAGAAGCACCTCTCTAAAACGAAGGGGAAATAATGGCCACATGAGGTTGTTGTTTCGGTCATGACGGATTCAAGCGTCAACATTTTTGGCAAACATAATGGGGACTGATTTATTTTCAAGATGTTTCAGGAACCAGAAATCTCTGTGGCTCAAATTTTCGAGAAGAAAATTCAAGAAAATTGTTGCTTATTTTAAGCATGGCTCCTCTTTTTTGTAATTTCAAAAAGAAATAAGAAACACCAAAGATTCAAGAGAATAAACTCCCTAGAAACTCCATTGAAAAAAATTCAAAATGAAGGGTTTCATTCATTTCATAATGCTTCTTTATATTCTTCATCAAGCCCATCAATGGGTTTGAAAGACTCAACAAAAGAAAGAAATACTCAAAGAAGGAGGTGATTTCATAATACCCCTTTAAATCTACCAGAAATAGACTTTCAAATGCCCTAATTCCTATTGAAATTTTTTCTACATTCTTTAGGGATGCTTCAGAAGATGCAAAGCAACACTTGATTGATTTTAAAGGTACATGTTATGATTTCAACCTCATTGAAGACAATGTTACATGTATATTATTCCTACGAACTCTAAGAGATGATGCTCTTGAATGGTATAGTTCATTAATGTCTAACTCCATTATTAGCTGGGATGTGTTAGAAGTTTCAATTGTAGAAAATTTCATCCCAAAAGTGCATTCATATGTTTTTGTTGATGTTTTAAATGTTGTTGTCCACTCATCCTCTCCCATATGGAAGCAAGATAACTAAGTCACCAATTTTAAAGAAGAATCTAATCAAAGAGTGGATGAAATTTCTAAGTCAAGTCATGTTGCTGAAAAGGAAGATGAAAATTCCAAATTACAAGAAGAAAATTTCAGCCTCCTATATACTCTGTATGAAGACATTTTGAGTAGCAAATTTGAAAATGAAATTGAGGAGCCTCCACCAAATACACACGAAGATTTTAGCCTTGTAATAGGTGATGAAACATCACAAGAGAACTTGCAGCAAGAAGAATCGATGGAAGAAATGAATCTTGAGAAGAATGATGAACAAGATCACATTTACAAGAAAGAATAATGTTTTCAAGAGATTTTTTATGAATCAAGAACCTTGGAAGTGGTTGTAAATAAAGAAAAGGATGAGTGCATTCTTATGTCGAAAACTCCTCAGCCAAGAATTGATTTTATTGAATTATGGTTCCAAAGCATTGTTGGTCAAACAACACAATCAAATTTTCACCATACTTGGTATAATTTTTCTCCAATACATATTGAGAGTGCCCTTGACTCATTGGTACAAGTCCCAACATATCTCAAAATTTTGGAGTTCATTCCACAAATCATATCAATGCTTGAATGGCTCCATTGAAAATCTTCCTACACCTAAGGTGCCTCTTTCTTTCAAGTAAGTTAGGGTAGGTAGATCATGTATGTACATACTTTGTTTCTTTAGTTCAATTTTGCGTATTAAAGCAGTATTTATATTGAAGTTTGAAAATAACTCCATGAAAGAAAAAGAATTACAAGAGTTCAATTTGAAGATGACTCCATAGCCCAATGGAGAAGGTAATTGGTCTTAAATTTTTTGTTTTCTCAGCAACCCAGAGGGGGTCACTGTCCCGCAGTTGGAGCCAATTATTGACCAAAATTTGTTCATCTATATTTTTCCACTCCTTGGATTCATAAAATCCTTGATATCAAAAGAAGAAATTTTTGAAATTTTATAAGTTCATTCTGCAGCCCTCCGTCTCAGCTTCGCCATGCATTTTTCGGATCATAAATTTGTCTTCGTAAGTTATTCAAGATCTGGTCCAGAGATCCAATTTTGAAGAATCTTTCTAAGTATTATGTTCTTCTATCTTTTTTTGAATTTTGGCTAAGTATTCTCATCACTTATTTCTCTCACCTTCTATCTCCACACTTAACCTTTTTTTCTCTTTCCACCACTCTTCTCCATATGCTCCACTAGTCTCTACACTTAGATGTTTTTGGGACTCTTCCTTCAACTCCTCATCGGGTTGGTGGGTTGGCGGACTCATACATTCCCTTATCTTCTCACACTCCCTCACTTGCCAACCTGCTATCTACATATTACACTCTTTACCTTCGACGCATACATTTCTCCCCTTACCTCCCTTCTCATTCAAAACTTTAATACTTAGAATGTTTTATGAATTCACAGGTTCACGGGTTGGGAATCTTTCATTTCCACCCACTTGCTTATCTCATAAATTTGTTTTAACACTTAGCCATTTTTTCAGTTTCGGGGGCTCGCGGATTCAACCTTTTTTCTCACCTTCTATATCCACACTTAACATTTTTTCTCTTTTCACCACTCTTCTCCATATGCTCCACTAGTCTCTACACTTAGACATTTTTGGGACTCTTCCTTCATCTCCTCATTAGGTTTGCGGGTTGGCAGACTCATACATTCCCTTATCTTCTCACACTCCCTCGCTTGCCAACCCGCTATCTACATATTACACTCTTTACCTCTGACGCCTACATTTCTCCCATTACCTCCCTTCTCATTCAAAACTTTAACACTTAGAATGTTTTATGAATTCACGGGTTCACAGTTTGGTGATCCTCCATTTCCACCCACTTGCTTATCTCATAAATTTGTTATAACACTTAGCCATTTTTTCAGTTTCGCGGGCTCACGGGTTCAAGCCCTCATCCTTCCCTTTTCCACAGCCTTCACATTTCACTTCAACTTCCACGTTCTACACTTCAACCATTACTTAACATTTATTCTCATTGTGGATCCCGAGTTCCCAAATGTCTCATTCTTCTAATGCTCGTGAGTCCGAAAAACCGCTCATCTATACTTAGTTTCTTTGGATCACTCATCCAACCGCAGGTTCACGGGTTCACGAAAATTTCATGGTTAACTTCCCTCACCCCCGTGAACCCACAAACCCTCCAACCCATCTCTCCCTCATCCCCTCTTGTCTCATCTCCCATACTTAGCCAAATTCTCAAAGCTATTCCAAGGCATGAAAAATAGCGAATGAGAATATCACACATGGAAATGAATGAGGTCATGACATGTGGCAACCAACCACGTGGTGACACGTGGAAAATGTTAAGTGGTTACACATGGCATCCAATCAAATGATGACACATGGTAAGCTGATCATCGTGACACATGGCAGCAAATCGTGTGATGACACATGGTGATGATGTGGACCATTCCTATGATGAAACATGGGCATGACTCATTGATGACATGGAATGAAGTGGATGATGAAGGGATTCCAAAATATTATTATTATATTCGACAATTTTCCAAGGGTCTAATCCTCTAAGCTCCATAAATTATTTTCTTCTCGTGTTTCTTTCTAAGTGTATCAAACACTTAGTATTATATATCATTAAGAATGTAATATTCCAATGCATGTGGGATATAAATTTAAACCAAAAAATCAAATTTTATGAAGGGAAGCAGGAAATTCATCCAAGGGCCCAAATTTGCCTATAATTTTTTATCAATGGTGGTTGAGTGTTGATCTTGCAAAGGCCATAACTTGAATTTCGGGTGTCGGAATCGCGCAAAATTTATACCGTTGGAAATGTATTTCGACGTAGAAGATGGCGGTATAGGTCTCAAGTGTTGAAAGTTGATACATTTTTCTCAGAAATTAAAGTATCAATCAGCTAGATTTTTAATGGGCCTGTGTGACAACTCAACTTCAAGACCTCATATCTTGAGATCTAGGGGACGGATTTGCACAAAATTTATATCGTTGGAAAGATAAGACAATGAATATCACACAAGAATTAATTTCCATGGATAAAAAATTTATTATCATTCCCAGAAAATTAAAACACATTCCTCCTATTTTAAATGGGAAATTAATTCAATTGTGAAAATAAAAGTTTATTTAAAAACTTTTATTAAAAATGAAAAGGGACCCATTTTAGATATGTATATATTGATGATATAATTTCATTAATGAGAAATTAATGAGGCACTAATTAAATGGAATTTTTCAAGAAGAAACTTGTACTGAAATTTCAAGAGACGAAGAAAACTCTAACTACTCAAGTAGTTAGAAAATCTCTTCTTAAAAAGAGAAGAGAGGTTTCATCAAAGGTTCCAATAATCAGTATTTTGAGAGGGGCAAGACAGAAGATCATAGGAAGAAGAAGGTACATCCATGGATACACAATCAAGCTTCTGATCAAAAGAAAGAAATCTTCATATTCTCCATTCTTTTTATTATTCTACACCATTTCTCGTAGTTTTATGCTTGAATCTCAGAGTTGGGCACAAGGCTGAGTTGTTGAGTGTTTTTCTTGTATTCTTCTACAGACTTTTCTTGTATGATCATGGAGTATTTGCAGCCACATACATGGCTGTCAATTTTTTGGCAATAAAGAACATTTCTCATGAATAAACTCCACAAAGAATTGCTTCGGGGTTGATCTTGACTCTATCTTGTAACTTTGAGTTTTAAGTATGAGATATTTGAGGTTGACCTATCAATTTCTCTTTTATTACTAATTGCAGTACTCTATTAAAATTATTTGAGATGATCAAATCATTCTCTCATATTTCTCATGAAGAAGATATGGATGCATTTATATACTATTAAGAAGATTGTGTATGATGAAAATCACAAATTAATTATGATGTTGAAGCCCTCATTCAATCTTTTCTTATTGTAAAAAGACTTGTGTTGCACTTAAAGATCATATTGGGTTATTGAATAATCATTTTCATATAAATCCAAGAAATAAAGATTTGGGGTTTGTTGCCTAGCACTCCCCCTAATCCAAGATATTCAAAGATATATATTTTATCCAAAGAGGGGAACCACCTCTCTAAAAATGAAGGGTGACTAATGTCCTCATGAAGTTGTCATTTTGGTCTTGATGGATTCAAGCGTTAATATTTTTCGCAACCATACTGGGGACCGATTTATTTTCAAGATATTTGAGGAACCAGAAATCTCCATGGCTCAAAGTTTTGAGAAAAAGATTCAAGAAAATTGTTTCTTATTTTAAGCATGGCTCACCTTATTTGTAATTTAAAAAAGAAACGAAAAGCACCAAAGATTCAGAAGAATGAACTCCCTGCAAACTCCATTGAAAAAATTCAAAATGAAGGGTTTCATTCATGTCATAATGCTTATTTGTATTCCTCATCAAGCCCATCAATGGCTTGGAAAGACTCAACAAAAGAGAGAAATACTCAAAGGAGGTGATTTCATAATACCCCTTTAAATCAACTAAAAATAGGCTTACAAATGCCCAATATTCCTACTGAAATTTTTTCTACATTCTTTAGGGATGCTTCAGAAGATGCAAAGCAACACTTGATTAATTATAAAGGTACATGTTATGATTTCAACCTCATTGAAGACAATGTTATATGTAGATTATTCCTACAAACTATACGAGAGGATGCTCTTGAATGGTATAGTTCATTAATGTCTAACTCCATTACTAGTTGGGATGTGTTAGAAGATTCATTTGCAGAAAAGTTCATCCCAAAAGTGCATTCATATGTTTTTGTTGATGTTTTAAATGTTGTTGCCCACCCATGCTCTCCCATATGGAAGCAAGATAACAAAGTCACCAATTTTAAAGAAGAATCTAATCAAATAGTGGATGAAATTTCTAAGTCAAGTCATGTCGCTGAAAAGGAAGATGAAAATTCCAAATTACAAGAAGATAATTTTAGTCTCCTATATACTCTATATGAAGACATTTCGAGCAGCAAATTTGAAAATGAAATTGAGGAGCCTCCACCAAATTCACAAGAAGATTTCAACCTTGTAATAGATGATGAAACATCATAAGAGAACTTGCAGCAAGAAGAATCGATGGAAGAAATTAATCTTGAGAAGAATGATGAACAAGATCACCTTTACAAGAAAGAAGAATCTTTTCAAGAGATTTTTGATAAATCGAGAACCTTGGAAATGGTTGTAAATAAAGAAAAGGATGAATGCATTCTTATGTCGAAATTTCCTCGACCAAGAATTGATTTTATTGAATTATGGTTCCATAGCATTGTTGGCCAAACAACGCAATCAAATCTTCACCATACTTGGTATAATTTTTCTCCAGTACATATTGAGAGTGCCCCTGACAATTTGGTACAGGTCTCAATATCTCATAATTTTGGAGTTCATTCCACAAATCAGATCAATGCTTGAATGGCTCCATTGGAAATATGCCTACAACTAAGGTGCCCCTTTCTTTCAAGTAAGTTAGGGTAGGTAGATCATGTATGTACATACTTTGTTTCTTCAGTTCAGTTTTGCATAATAAGGTAGTCTTTATATTGAAGTTTGAAGATAACTCCATGAAAGAAGAAGAATCACAAGAGTTAAATTTGAAGATGACTCCATAGCCCAATGGAGAAGGTAACTAGTCTTGAGATTTTGGTGTTCTTAGCAACCCAGAGGGGGTCACTGTCCCGCAGTTGGATCCAATTGTTGACCAAAATTTGTTCAACTATATTTTCCCACTCATTGGATTCATAAAATCCTTGATATAAAAAGAAGAATTTTTTGAACTTTTATAAGTTCATTTTGCAGCCCTCGATCTCAGCTTCTCCACGTATTTTTCGGATCAGAAATTTGTTTCTGTATGCTTAAGTTATTCAAGATCTAGTCCAGAGATCAAATTTTGAAGAATCTTTCTAAGTATTATGTTCTTCTATCTTTTTTCAAATTTTGGCTAAGTATTCTAATCACTTATTCCCCTCACTTTCCATCTCCACACTTAACATTTTTTCTCTTTTCACCACTCTTCTCCATATGCTCCACTAGTCTCTACACTTAGACATTTTTGGGACTCTTCCTTCATCTCCTCATCAGGTTCGCGGGTTGGCGAACTCATACATTCCCTTATCTTCTCACACTCCCTCACTTGTCAACCCGCTATCTACATATTATACTCTCTACCTCCGACACCTACATTTCTCCCCTTACCTCCCTTCTCATTCAAAACTTTAACACTTAGAATTTTTTATGAATTCGTGAGTTCATGGGTTGGAAGTCCTTCGTTTCCACCCACTTACTTATCTCATAAATATGTTTTAACACTTAGTCATTTTTTAAGTTTCACGAGTTCTCGGGTTCGAGCCCTCATCCTTCCCTTTTCCGCATCCTTCACATTGCATTTCAACTTTTGTGTTATACACTTCGACCATCACTTAACTTTTATTCTCATTACGGATCTCGGGTTCCCAAATGTCTCATTCTTCTAATGCTCGTGAGTCCGACCGACCGCCCTTTTATACTTAGTTTATTTGGATCACTCATCCAACCGCAAGTTGGCGGGTTTACAAAATTTTCATGGTAAACTTCACTCACCTCCCTTTCCTCACCCCCATGAAACCCGCAAACCCTCCAACCCACCTCTCCCTCATACCCTCTTGTACCATCTCCCATACTTAGCCAAATTCTCAAAGCTATTCCAAGGCATGAAAACCAGCGAATGAGAATATGACACATGGCAATGAATGAGGTCATGACATGTGGCAACCAACCACATGGTGACACATGGAAAATGTTAAGTGGTTACACATGGCAGTGACATGGCAGCCAATCAAATGATGGCACATGGTAAGCTAATAATTGTGACACATGGTAGCAAATCGTGTGATGATACATGGCGATGATGTCGACCATTCCCATGATGACATGTGGGCATGAATCATTGATGACATTTCATGAGGTGGACGATGACAGGATTCCAAAATATTATTATTTTATTCGACAATTTTCCGAGGGTTGAATCCTTCAAGCTCCATAATTTCTTCTCTTCTCATGCTTCTTTCTAAGTGTATCACAAACTTAGTATTATATATCATGAAGAATATAATATCCCAATGCACGTGGGATAGAATTTTAAACCAAACAGTCGAATTTTATGAAGGGAAGCATGAAATTCATCCAAGGGCCCACATTTGCCTATCAATTTTGATCGACGATGGTTGAGTGTTGATCTTGCGGAGACCATAACTTGAGCTCCGGGTGTCGGAATCGCGCAAACTTTATACCATTGGAAAGGTATTTCGACGTAGAATATGGTGGTATATGTTTAAAGTGTTGAAAGTTGATACATTTTTCTCAGAAATTAAAATACCATTCAAATGCATTTTTAATCTCCACAAAGAATTACTTCAGGGTTGATCTTCACTGTATCTTGTAAATTTGAGTTTTAAGTATGAGATATTTTAGGTTGACCTATCAATTTCTCTTTTATTACTAATTGCAGTACTCTATTAAAATTCTTTGAGATGATCAAATCATTCTCTCATATTTCTCGTGAAGAAGATATGGATGTGTTTATATACTATTAAGAAGATTGTGTGTGATGTTGATCACAATTTATTCCGATGTTGAAGCCCTCTTTCAATCTTTTATTATTGTAAAAAGAGTTTTGTTGCACATAAAGATCATATTGGGTTATTGAAGAACCATTTTCATATAAATCCAAGCAACAAAGATTTGGGGTTTGCTTCCTAGCACTCTCCCTAATCCAAGATATTCAAATATATATATTTTAGCCAAAGAGGAGAACCACCTCTCTAAAAACGAAGGGGGACTAATGTCCTCATGAGGTTTTCATTTCGGTCCTGGCGGATTTAAGCATCAACAATGTGATGCTCAGAGACAGGAAGTCTCTAGGAGCAGTACATCTCCAGGACAGGATCATACCAAAAAACTGAGATTAAGAGGGAGAATTTTATATCCCTTACTATGATTGATTCATTGCCATTTGTTTTATTTATGAAATAACTCAATTTTCTTTTAAGCAGTAGGCTCATGTTTGGATTGTGATGTTATAAGTATGTAGCCTATAGCATTGTACAATATGTCATGATGGAGCATGTCTAGGATGAAACCTCTTTACTAACATAGCACGCTCATTATAGTATGTTCTGGTAGAGATGGAAGGAATCTAGATAGTTGCCACATGTATTAGTATGTGGATGAGTGTTGAGAAGAAGCGTGGTCAAAGATAATAAAACCTTATGTGTGGTTGCATGACTATGAGAACTACTTCATCATACTTAAGAAATTGTTATTGGTTTATGCCTTGATTAATTTCATGATTATAGAATGTTGTCGACTATTGGATTGAATTTGACTTGTAGGTAAGACCTACAAGAAGAGGATGACGAGACTTGTTCTAGAGGAAAAGTGATGAAGTCAGCATATTGAAGATTCAATTGATATTTAGTGCTCGAGAGGGAGTCGGACAGAAAATTCTAGAGGGATTTGGGTACTATAGTAAGGAGCAGGAGGCTCCGCCGAATGCAGGAAGCAGTGATGTGTGGTGCTCAATACGATTGAAGCTAAGTATGTGGCAGCATGTGCAGTAGTGTGGCTTCGGAAGCTGTTGCCTGGGTTATTTGGTCTCGAATTGTAGGCGACCTGCATTTCGTGTGACAACCAGAGTTGCATGAAGTTGTCAGAGAACCCGGTGTTCCATGATAGGTCGAAGCATATCGAGATCAGATATTACTATATCAGGGACATAGTATAGAGGGGAGAAATGAGACTCTAGTTCGTGACTACCGAGGATCAGGTTGCAGACATGTTCACCAATTCGATTTCGAGGACGAAGTTCGAGTACTTCAGGGACAAGCTTGGTGTGGTCCCTCTTTAGAGGGAGTGTTCTCATCCAACATGAAAAAGGGTTTGCACTGAAAACAAATGGAAAAATCTCATCCAACAAGAAAAAGGGTTGGCACTTAGAACAAATAGAAAAATATCATCCAGCATGAAAAAGGGTTGGCACTGAGTCTGGTGGTTCTCATCCAGCATGAAAAAGGCTCGGCACTGAGAACAAAAGTAAAATCTCATCCAGCATGAAAAGGGGCTAGCACTGAGTCTGGTGGATCTCATCCAGCACGAAAAAGGGCACTAAGACCGAGGGTGCACATGATCAGGTACTAATGCATTGTAGGGTAGTGGATGTCCTGGGGACATGTTGTAGCTATTAAGAGCTACCCACAGACCTTGGATGTATGGGGTGAATTCATGTTGCATTATGGATATCTTGTGTGGATATGGTAATGCTACCTGTAGACTAGTCTACAAGACCATGTGAGTCTTTCCCATGCCATGTGAGATGGATGGATGTTTTTTAGACCACAACATGAAGAACATCTTAGTTAAACCTCCCTAGCTAAGAGGGAGTGTTGATGTTTTCATAGCTACGGGAGGTATTAACCTCCACATGTAACCTTTGACTTAGAATAGAATATTTTGGAAGCAAGTGAACCATTAAAAAGATGTGTGGAAACCCTAGAAGACAAGTCGGCCTAGCAGAATAAAAATATTAGATTATTATCTTCCATAAATACAAGTCAGGGCCATGGGAAAAAATAAACAGAAAATATAATTACCAGAATGTCGGGTCGGCCCAGCGAAAAAAGTCATTGGACATATTAATATAAATAAAGGACGTTTTAGCTCATTTGGACAACCAGAAAAGTGCGCAAGTCTTGTGGAGAACTACAGTGGCAGCTGCAAGGAGGAATAAGGGTGTATGGTCATCTCTTGGGTCTTGGTCTCTCTCTAGCACTATCTTGGTGATTCTCTTGGTGGTTCTTGGTGAAACTCTTGGTGATTTTTTGGTGATACTCTTGGTGATATTCTTACTAAGTATGGTGCAAGTCTGAGAGAGTAGTATAGCTGCAATTGTTGCAGTTGTGTATGGTACTTGTTCTATGGAGACTCTCTCTCTTGTGTGCTACCCTTGGAGAAGGAGCACTCTACTTGTCTTGAGTTGTTATTATAGTTAGCAGCTAGGGTTTATCTGTTGGTTCTGGAGTAGGCTTGCCAGAATTATTCTAAATAAGGTTAGGATGCTCGGGGGCGGCCTTGTGCCTATGGGTGGGTGAAAATGATGTGACATTGTCTATGGTTAAACGAGCATACCAAAATTTCAACAAAACAAACACTCCTTGGTTTACTCCAAAACAACCACTGTAATATTGTCTAACTCAACATAAACAAGAAATTTGGACCATAAAGGCAAATCACCCTTAGAAGACAAACAAAAAAAACTGAGACTACCAAATGGGGGAGATCTCTAGCAAGGAGGAGATCAAGCTCCACCATGTTTACCATTTTTTTTTGTTTTCCACTTATAGAGCTCTATCCATATATCATCCTCATGAAAGTCGTAATTGTCAATGATCATTAGTGATGTATTATTTTCCTCAAGGTACTATATTGCATCATTTTGATCGGAAGAGTCTAACTCATGCCTTCTTTAGTGATCCCCAAGAGAGTGAATTGTCACATCTATAGATGGCGAGGAGTGTTTCCATTGATTATCTGTGCTAACTCCATCCTTAAGAGGGATGATAGAGGGCTCGGATTTCCTAAAAATATCAATAGTAGACGCTTTAGTGGTAGCGACATAAGTGGGACCGGTAGTGTATGCATGGGGTTTGAGAGGTCCACCCCGTCCTCAAGAGGGATGACAAAGGGCTTAGCTTTCTTGGAAAGATCAATAGTATAGGATTTAGCGGTAGCAACATAAGTGGGACTAGTAGTGTATACATGGGGTTTAGAGAAGTCCACCTTAGGAGTACTTATCAACTTCTTCCACTAGGATGGAGTCTAGGAATCTCCCTTAGACTTTTTATGCTCCTTTTTGTTTGGTCTTGAGGCCACCATGTGGTCATTCTCAAAGCACACTTTGCACCAGAACACAATATGATCATAATCCACCACCTGCATACATTGTTGTTCTACATAGTGTAGTCTTATTTAATCTAGAAGTCATTTGATCAAGGTGGTATAAAAATAAAGGTGAGAAAAAGTTGTATCATACCTTTTTGTGGTAGTTCAACACAAAGAAATGAAGCTTTTGAGTACCTTAACTATGGCCTCCAAGGAGTTGGGATTCCAAAGCTCCAATAGAAGGTTTGGTAAAAGAACCTATAGAAAAACATAGGAAAGAAACTAGATGTATGGGTTGAAGTTAGGTTTCCACATCCTTATGAAAATCCATGCCTCTCCCATTAACCATGGTCTCCTCTTCATCACTTCTAGCTAATCTTTGAAATAGACAAACTCAAGCACAAAAAATCCTTTAGGGATGGGATGGATGGCAATAGGTTTTGGGAGAAAGGATCCTCAAGACTCCTTGATCCAAACACTTATTTGTTGGAAGGATGAACATAAGGCATTGAAATGACATATTAATGCCTAAAATTTAAGACACCTAACCTTTTGTTCAACCCATCTAGGCTTCAAGGAAACATTAGGGATATCAACAACTTTCTCCATACAAAATGAAGATTGGTTTGCTTCGGAAGCCATGCCAATGGGTTATTACCCTTTTTCACTAAGATGGAGAGTTGTGACTTTGAAGGAGTCAGCCCTGTGGAAACTATATATTCGACATGATCTTTGAAGAAGTTGTGTTATGGCCATTGAAATTAAACTTTGAAAACCTCATAGAAAAGGAGGGCGCACGATTTGGCTCGAAGAGATCCTTCGAAGAGGGATGGATTATGGTGAATTGTTCCTTGGACAACAAAAATTCCCCACAAGAAGATGTAAGAGTCAATATGCATGCAGGGATCGTAGCCTTAGGTAGGAAAGGAGGCAAATTTAGCCACCTTCCCATCTAGCCTATGAGTGCAGTCAAGCTTGAGACACAAGGATCACAAACCCTATGTTTTTTCATTTGACTCACTTCTATCATATTTATTATTGTTATTTCAATTTAGATATGTGTGTTGCAATAGTATTGTGTTGATTTGCATCCAAGTGCATTACAAAAAGTGTCGACCATGATCCCTAGGTTGACTCCTTTCTATAAATAAAATTTTCTCCAATCATATCCAATCTCACTCAATTTGGACCTTCCAAATAAGTGTTATGCAACACTTATCAAACCCTTTTATCATTAACCATTGCTCATATACCAAACTTGTATGGTTTTTATTGTTAATTTTCAACACGCTTTGAAATCATGTTGAAATCTCAATTCCCAACACCTAGATAGATTATTACCTTATGTATTCCCTTTCTTATAATCAAATTACAGCACACAGAATAACATATACTGGATGGAAATAAATACAGTGAAAGCAAAAATTAGAAAAACCAAACATAAAGAAATTTTTCCCTTCAAATATGTTTTTCATTAAATAATGACTCCAAGCTTACAAGGGCTCCCTTACTGGGAAAATCCCACTGAGGAAAATTACAAGTTACAACAAACCTGGTTTTTCTAGCCCTTAACTGAAGAAACCCTCTAACTGATCTACCTAGATCTGCACTAGATCTGCTTGTTGGTCCTCACATCTGTACTAGATCTGCCTGTTGGTCCTCAAATCTGTACTAGATCTTCTTGTCGGTACCCCATATATGTTAGATATGCCTATTGATACCTCATATCTACATTAGATATGTCCACTGGTACCTCAGATCTACTAGATATTCTTATTGGTACCTCGGATCTACTAGATTTGTCTATTGGTGCATCAAATATGCATGAGATCTATCTATTGGTACATTAGATCTGTTGGTACCTTATATCTGCTAGATCTATCTGTCAGCACCTCACATCTATTAGATCTTCCTGCTAGTTCTCAGATTTTCTAGATCTGCCTGTTGGTACCTCAAATATGCACTAGATCGTTTTTTCAATACCTTAGATCTGCTAGACCTACAACCTGTTGTTGGACTACCTAGAATTTGTCCTTTGATTTATGGTTGTTGGGTTTTCTCCTCTTGTTGCACTACTAGCACTTTCCTCCTTTGGACTTGATCTCTAGATGAAATTCTTTCTTCACTTATCCAAGATCCCATTGAGTCACAGTGCTTTGTGACTCAGGCACTTGAGAAAAAGTCCTTCTTTGCTCCTAAGTGGGTGACTCAAGTACATGAGCAAAATTTCTTTACTCCTATATGCTCTTATGTGTTGGTCCCCTTGAGTAACAGTCCTTCATGACTCAAACACTTGAGCAAAAGTCTTTTTCTCCTAAGTGTGACCTTGTTATCTTTCTCCTTCACCTAGCCTTGCTTTTATAATCTTGAGTTATGATTGAATCAAGAATAACCCTAATATCCAAAGTGATTAATGATTGAAATTGGATCTCACATCACTTGAGATCAATGGCTAAGATTCATTTAATTAACTAATGCTAATAACCTTATCATTTCATTAAATTAAACTCACTTTAATTATAAAAAACATTTTACTTTAATAATTCATTTAATTAAAGTAAATTACTAAGTTTGAAGGCTTTGGACGACTTTCAGACGTCTAAACACTTAGACATGTGCAGAAATACGTGTTCGGTCCTACAAACATAAACACTCCCTCTTAGTGAGGAAGGTACTTCTGGAAGAGCCACCTGGAACTGGTTGTCCCTTTGGTCCTGACACAATGTCCCACACATCATTGTGCACCATGGCATCCCACCAAACATGTTGGTATGTTGCTTCATGAAGACTGAAAGACTCAAAATCAATGATGCTACTCATTAGCACCACAAAGTTTGAAAACTTCTTCAGAGGCCTACTCCCTTAATATGCTCTTAGGGGCCTCAACCTGCTCCTGAGCATCCATGAATGTCTGCATGAACCATCTGGGTATTTTGACAGAGATGGAAGGGGCTAAGTCCTCCCCACCTTAAGGTTGACTCCCTAAACTAAAAGTCTTTGAATGATGTTCTCCCTTCGGAGCCTCCGGCTCCTCGTCCTCTGTCATATTCTCTACCCATTGAGAAAAGAAAAAATACAACCAACACATGCAGCCCAGTTCATCTTCTCCTGTTGTATGGTTTGTTCCTGCGGCTCATATCTATTGCTCAAAGCTTCCCAGATCTATCCTTGTTACCAGATATGTTTGTTGCTCCCCACCTTGCTTCTCTTTTCCTTTGGACTGAACTAATCTATGGGTGAAAGTCCTTCTTTACCCCTGCTAAGATACTCTTGAGCAAGAATCCTTCTTTGTTCTCTCTATGAGTCACTGAATCCAATAGATATGTTATCCATTGCGTTGATCTATGGATGAAAGTCCTTCTTCACCCTTGTTGAGATCCTCTTGAGTCACAATTCTTTGTGTCAAACACTCAATGAATTTCATCGTTGGTTCATAGATCTGCATTATAGATCTCCTTGAGGATCTGACAAATCTGTTGCAAACTATTGTGGATCTATGTTTGGTCCTTTAAACACCCACTATTACAAATCAGATCTAATAGATCTACTGTCATAAATTGTTGTGTACCTAAAATTGGTCTCCTTGTTAGAGTGCAAGTTCTGATACCATGTTAATTTTCAACATGTTATGAAACCATGTTCAAATATCGATTCCCAACACATAGATAAATTATTACCTTGTGTATTTCATTGCTTATAATCAAATTACAACACACAAAATAAAATATGCGGGCTAAAAATAAATACATCAGAAGCAAAAACTGGAGAAACCAAACTTCACACAACACACAGAAATTATGCCCTTCAAATCTAATTTTCATTAAATAATGACTCCAAGATTACATGGGATCCCTTACTGGGAAAATGGCCCACTAAGGAAAAATACAAGTTATAGCAAACATGGTTGCTTTGGCCCTCGGCTGAAGAAACCCTTTGTCTGATCTGCCCAGATCTGTCTTCTAAACATTCAGATCTGCACTAGATCTCCCTACTAGTCCTCAAATCTGCAAGATCATCTTGTTGGTACCTCAAATCTATTAGATCTTCATGTTGATACCTCAAATATGCACTAGATATGTCTGTTGGTACCTCAAATATGCTAGATCTTCCTATCGATACCTCAGATCTGTTAAATATGCATGTTGGTACCTCAGATCTGCACTAGATAGATTTGTTGGTACCTTATATCTACTAAATTTGTCCATTGGTACCTCGGGTCTACTAGATTTGTTTGTTGATCCTCAAATCTACTAGATATGCCCGCTAGTACCTCATATTTGCACTAGAATTGTCTATTGGTACCTTAGATATGCTAGACCTGCAATCTGCTACCGGAATACCCAGAAATTTGTCCTTCGATTTCTGACTATTGGGTTTTATCCTCTTGTTGCACTACTTGCACTTTCCTCCTTTGGACTTGATCTCTAAATGAAATTCCTTCTTCACCTATCTAAGATCCTCTTGAGTCGCAATGCTTCATGACTCAAGCACTTGAGCAAAAGTCTTTATTTTCTCATAAGTGGGTGACTCAAGTACATGAGCAAAAGTCCTTTGCTCCTATGTGTTTTTATGTGTTGGTCCCATTGAGTCACGGTCCTTCGTAACTCAAGCACTTGAGCAAAAGTGATTCTTTGCTCCTAAGTGCAACTTTGTTGTCTATCTCCTTCACCTAGCCTTGGTTTTATAATCTTGAGTTGTGACCGAATCAAACATAACCCTAATCTCCAAAGTGAATAACGATTGAGATTATATGTCACCTCACTTGAGATCAATGGCTAAAATTCATTTAATTCACTAATGTTAATAACCTTAGCATTTCATTAAAATAAACTCACTCAAATATAAAAGCACTTTACTTTAATCATTCATTTAATTAAAGTAAATTACTAAAGTTGAAGGCTTTGGACGACTTCCACACGTCTAGACACTTAGACCTATGCGAAAGTACCTATTTGATCCTACAAACATCAACATTTATCCCCTTGATTTTTGCACCAAAAGCTATGAAATTTTATTTGAAATACCCTTAAATGCCTTCTTTCAAATAAATTAGGTCACATCGAATTTGACTATGTAGATGAAAAGATGTGCACAAACTAGTGTTCCTTACTCTAATAGGCAATTTTTTCATGAGTAAATTTGAACCCTAAATTGTACAAGTTGGATCTCCCAGATTTCCACACCACATGCAATGAAATTTCACAAACATCATATGGAGCATCTTCTTTGCAAAAAAACACTCACACTAATTTTGATTTCCTTTAAGTTTGATACCACTTGATGCGTTGGAACAAATAGCATAGAAACTTAGATCATAAGAAAATATATTCAAAATCATTAAAACGTCATGAAATATTCAAAAATAGCTTCAATGTTCAAAACATGGCCCAAATATAATTCATTATGTGCACACTACAAAAATTGGAAACAAGTTGCTTCCAAATTAAAGGCAGTGAACTACCTATCCTAGAAAGATAAACAGTGACACTCTACCACCCAAAATAGATATAAAATACCTGAAATATAAGAGAAGTTATTGTCTAATGATTGTTCAATGACTCCTTACAATGAGAGAAAAGGAATCTATGTGTAGTGAAAAGGAATCTTAAACTTAAAAATAATGAGTAACACAACAAGATATAATAAAATGGTAATATGGACATCGAACAACATGGCCTGCCACATAAATAAGCTTAATGACCCATTGCATTGACATATATTCCTCAACTAATCCTTGTGGGTTCATAAGACCCAATGAAAGGGTCATCTTATATGATATAGATGTATTATTTTGTGTTAGAAGCATAACAACCCCCTTCCTAATCATTAAACCATCTCTAACCTTTGGGGAGGTTGAAAGCATATCATCAAAGCCATAATTTGTGACAACGGAGTTAAGCATCATAATTAATGGAACTCTCCCAAAGCATAACATTAACCTTAAATATTATTTAATTGAGGTCGTCATGTGTTTGATATGAAGAATTATCAACGTACGCAATAGCCATCACATTTTAATGGCAAGGACATGTTAGTTGCCAAGGGAAAGGGTGGTCGATCATTCCCAATTATTTCAAGGTAAGGTCGAGGATTGAAAGGATGAATGCCCTCATTAGTTCCCACGCCTCTACAAGATTACACATGAATCTTTGACCCAACAAGGCTCTACAAATAGGTTTTTTAGGGAATTGAAGGTGTGTGAATGACAGTTTTTGGATCTTCCCTCAATAGTTTTGTGGGAATTGTTTGCAACTAGCATGTTGAGGGGTAACAAGGTGAGTGTCTAGTGAGACAAAATCTAGAAGAGTAAGAAAAAGGAGGGGACACTATATGTTCACCCTAGAAGCATTAAGGAGTTCCCAGACCTTTACAAGCTTACGCATAAGGATTTGACCTAGCAAGGCTCTATGAATAGGTTTGTTAGGGATTCAAAAATGGTTCATGAATGACATTGAGTTTCTAGATCTTCCATTGATAATTTTGTGGGATTTCTTTGCAACTAGCACATTGAGGGGTAAGAAGGCAAGTTTGGTGAGGTGAAATCTAGAAGAGTGAAAAGAGGGTGAGGGACATGCAATGTTCACCCTGAAAGAGTTGAGGAGTCAAAGCTTCATGGTTGAACCAAGCAATATTAGTATAAAAGAGAAAATATTTTATTGTAGGATTCTAGAAGTTAGAAATTTTACAGTTTGGGAGGGTTGAATATGGTAAGACTTGAAGAATCCTCATTGTTGAATGAACATCTATGTTGTCATGACAACATCAAAACAAGAGAGACTCGTGAATCTTGTGCTAGTTGGAGGAGAAAATGAATATAGCCTCAAAATGGAGGATGTGGCCCTAAAGCTTGGTGCTCTAATTCTAGTAGTTGAGCCCTACCAGTAAAGTATAGAGGACAACCTAACGTTGAATGAGAGTTTTTGGATCTTCCCTTAATAATTTTATGGTAATTGTTTGCAACTAGCATGTTGAGGGGTAAGAAGGTTGGAGTTCGGTGAGGCAAAATCTAGAAGAGTATGAAAAAGGGGGGACACTTTGTGTTCACCTGAGAAGCATTAAGGAGTTCCCAAACCTCTACAAGATTATGCATAAGGATTTGACCTAGCAAGGCTCTATGAATAAGCTTGTCAAGGATTTGAAAAGGGTGGAGTTTTTGGATCTTCCCTTGATAACTTTGTTGGAATTGTTTACAACTAGCACCTTGAGGGGTAAGAAGGTCAGAAGAGTGGAAAGGGGGGGAGGGAACACTCAATGTTCACCTTGAAAGCATTGAGTCATGGTTTCATAGTTGAACCAAGCAATATTAGTACAAAAGAGGAAATCTTCTATTGTAGGATTTGACAAGTTTGGAAATTTATGGTTCGTGAGGGCCCAATATGGTAAGACTTGAAGAACCCCCGCTGCCACATGAACATGTATGTTGTCATGACAACAAAAGACGAGATTCATGAATCTCATGCTAGTTGGAGGGTGGGGTTGGAGGAGAAAATGAAGATAGCCTTGACGTTGAGGATGTGGCCTTGAAACTTTGTGCTCTAATCCTAGTGATTGAGCCCTGCAAGCAAAGTATAGAGCGCAACCTAACATTGATTGAAGGGGGGCACTACGTGATGGAAAGCTCATGACATTGCTACAAGAAATAGTCTACATCCAATTCTAATAGAAGAAGAATACATCAAGACCTTCTACATGAGCATTGTTATGATTTTCACCTCTTCTGGTGTTTGTAATAGTTTTTTGGTATCTCATTATTATGTGGATGTATAGTCATCTAGTAACTGATAAGGCTCTTTTGTTTTAATTTGCACATCATTAATATCCTAAATAAGAGCAATATAAGGTTTTTTTTTAAATTTGCACATCATTAATATGCTAAAGAAGAGCAATATTGCTTGTAATCGTCTATTCATAGAAAACTTTAAAGTTTGAATATTCATAGAAAACTTTAAAGTTTGAATTGATGGGTTTATAGTGAAGAAGTCTAAACGTTCTACCATTTGGACTTTTTCCTTTAATATCACCGAAATCCAACTATAAAAGAATGCTGGAATTGCAAATTTTCATTGTTGGATTTGCATTTTTTATTGCCAAAATGGATTCAGCACCCTCAAAAACCCCTATTGCACCCAAATTATGCAATCTCAACAATTTAAATCTGTGATTCTAGCAATTCGTAGACAGATTTTGGATAAAAATGGTCGAAAAAAAGATGACAAAGGTCCAAATCATAGAATGTTTAGACTATGTTGGAAGTTCTCTGTGAAATGGTTTGTTCGCTGGATAGTTATGCAGAAATTATGGCAGAACTTAAATGAAACAGAACTTCAGTTTATGCATCCAGGAGTGAAAATAATATTCTGTTATGTACCAAAGGTAGCAACGAGTGAAAGCAGAACCTTCATATCATGAAAAAAATGCAGTATACATATTTTCCTTGTGTTGTTCATGCTATTTGCAGTTTATTATGTACTACCCAAACACAAACTCTGCACAAAGCATACCTCCATCAACTGAACCTCGCTATTTGCTAAACTGGGAAATTTCACAAATGCACATTTTTAACAGATGCCAATCATACTTGGATTATTTGTACCATGTTTTAGAATCATTGACTCAAACATTGGAAATTTAATGGCTGTAAAGCCCCAAGGACTCAACAAATGCACATTTTTAACAGATGGCAATCATACATAGATTATTTGTACCATGTTTTAGAATCATTGACTCAAACATTGGAAGTTTAATGGCTGTAAAGCCCCAAGGACTCAAAGATTGCCAATAATAAATGACCTTTTATTAAAAAAACACACTAAATTTGCAAACAAAATCAAATGAAAAGTCACGCTAAGATCCTGCAACATAGAATGTTTTAATAAAAGATAACACTAAAAACAACTAAACAAAAAATTGTATTGGTTGTATACACCATGAATAGAAACCCCAAAATCTCATAATCCTGTGCGCCTAGAGAGAGGGGCTATCCACCTGCAAGCTTCAGATGTCAGACACAACAGTTCCAAGTCCAATATTCCGGTGTCCATATGACAAGCGGGAGGAATTTTCCATGGAGGATGGTCATCTCCTCACCAAGGAGACGCAGGGGAGACCATGGCTTTCGTCAGCTTCCCAGCATCAAGGTGACGTAAAAATTATGTTAGAAAATTTACTAACTAAAATAAGAGCTTCAATGGTATCAATTCTCATATAGGATAACACCATCTTCCTCAATATTCACCTGATATGTAATCAATTAAGAAGGTTTTATCATTGTTTTATGCAACAGAGCTTGCATGTTATCATTCTGCATTTCATTTACTCACAAATATTTACACCAAACAATTATATTATAGGCTGCATCTAATTTTGGGAACTTGGGGACAGGCTTAGGTGACAGCTGGAAGGTATCCCCAAATTTTTCCAGGGGATGGCAAAGGCTATCAATATGCACCCCACAGCAGAGCAATTAATGTTGTATAAGATAGGATCTATACTATTCGATCTGAAGTACCCTTAAGGTCGGATAGTATATATCCCAGCCTATACAGCATTAATTACTCTGCTGTGGGGTGCATATTGATACCCAATGGTAAAAATAATCATAAAATATATTATTAAAGGATATTAAAAATTAAAAAACAGAGATTCTAGAACATGAGACTATGATACAGCTCAATAAAAATAGCAACTTTTAAATAGTGGGTCAGAAAGAACTTGTCTGCATAGATATTAAAACCACAAATAGAAAAAGAAATATATAGGGTATGAAAACCTACCAAACATGAGTCAAAACTGTTGTGAACTTGTGATTATTCCCCCTTACAAAAACATAGTGCATATCATTCCTGCATGCACTACATATATGATATTTCTCATGGTCTGAAATTTGAATGTCAAAGAAATGAGTGAATATTTTTCTGGGATAACCGATGCCACATGGGCACTGGCTTGGATAGGGGACATCCAGATGCGTCTCCAAAACCATCTGAGGACACCTCTGAAACCTCCCTGTTTTTGACAGAAAATGTCTAGGAGACATGGGGGAAGTTCCCCCAGATCCTCGGCGATGTCCCCTTCTAAATGGAGACTTTGCCCTACAGTCCCCAAGTCACTGGGGACAAGGACTTGAATGGGGATGCATCCCCCAGGTGCGGAGACAGGCTCCCATGCAACATTGATTATATTAGGAATTTTTTTAATATTAAACTGTTCTTATCCCCCTGGCCTAGGATAGTCTACTTCTACCTGAGTGTAGACATGTCCACATGTAACATTGTCATAGAAGCTCTGCTACACGAGCATATCTGGAGAGATAATCTCCTTCAGTTGATGCAGGTGATTCACAACTTAGTCTACTACAGGTTGATGTACACAGTTCTACATGTCTAGAGCTCAAACCCTGTTTTGCAGAATCTTCCAGGTTAGTTTTGTACCAAAAAGTTCAACACTGACCTGAAAATGTTTTATGAAAGACCTATTAATTAATATATACATGTATTTTTACAACGAATCCAAGAATCTGCAGTTGCTGAGAATTAAAATATAGGAAAATAGAAGTTTCTAAATTTGAGAAAATTAGGCATGCTTGTAAAAACTTGTAAAGAAAACTGCTCAACTACATGTACTAGCACTGCCCACCCTAATTACCAGCCCCCATATTCCAGATTCCCAGCAAAAGTATAGGTTTACAGACAAAATTGCTACCAATGCTTCCTGTGACACCATATGTTCGTTTTTGCGATTACACTAGACTGGTAGGAGTTATGTTTCTATTCAGTCCTGACAATTGTTAAATGCTTCTGCATATGAAGTTTGAACCAAGAAACAGAAGCAAACAAATAAATTTTCCTTGTCTTTTTACCATACATTTTTACTGCAAGATGGACCTCCAAAGAGGATTTCCAATGAATCTGGAAGCATATAAAACATCCACAGTTAAAACAACCAAGTTTTGCTATGGTGCTTCATCTTCCACCCATTTAATTCAGTGCCGGACTAGTTCATGAAAATCAAAGACCAAGTTCATCTAAAGCATCATCCAACATATAAGGACTGCTCATTCCAACCTAATTAAATTCCACCAATTGCCCAATATTACACATCCCTTACATCTAATCCTAATTTTATAGACTTGGATCTTCTGCAATACTGAATTAGCAGGCACAAAACTAACTTTTTGAAACAGAGCAGGCCACTTCTGGATTGGGCTTTTGCAAAAACTGCAGTAGGTTGTACACCAATGATTAGTCTGATTAGTCTCTGAAGAATTTCTAGTAATAAGACCATCTTTTAATGAGTCACCAAGATACATTAATACCACCAAGCTCTGAAGGTGTAACAATATGAAGGGTTTCTCTTAGGTCAATATTCTAATCTGATTTTACTTTCACAATCTGCGCCAACATTTGTTGCACTTACAGGACCTTCCAATGGATCCAATAATTGTTCAAATCCTCGGTTGTACAAGAATGCCTGATCATACTTATCATCTCGAAATTCTGGACTGTGCAGCCAGTTTGTGCTCCCCAGATCTCCCTTGGAAAGAATGCTACCTTGCTGACTTGTTGGGGAGGTTCTACTTCCTCTCTCACTTCCAAAATCATCATCATCCAATTCACTCCCTTCTGGGCCTAGAGCAATGCTTGCACTATGCTCTGAACTAGCATTGCTGCTTGTTGCCACTGGAGAGTCAGAAATACTAGTTGCCCTGCTTCTAGGAGCACCTGATCGGACACTGTATAGAGATGATGTTGGAATGTTGGTCATCAAAGGACGCAAACTACTGGGTGTACTTCGCCGTATGTCCTGAAAATAATCAACTGAGTTATTATTATTCATTTAAGAAAAACTCATAGGGCCTAACCTTTCACAGCTCTACGATATCTTTCCATACAACTAAGACTCTACAATATCTATCCATACAACTAAGGCTCTCAAGCAATGCACATTGCCATCATCAATGGGCAGTCAACTTTTGCAAATAATGATAAAACCTGAAATTTGACATACACAACCAAAACCCTAGACACAAATCTTCAAATAAGCTCCAACACCAAGAAGTTAGAAACACACAAGCATTGCATTGTACCATGTGTCTTAAAGCCATATCCAAAGATTTTTTTGAGAGTGTCCTTCCAAAGCCTGTGCTATCTGGAGATAATACCGGCTTTACTGGCCGTTTAGCTTGCATTGTAGATGCGATAGATCTCACAGATAATTGATCTTCCTGTTGTTTTGGAGCAGCTCGTCTTGCATTCAGCACCTTTTCAACCATCTTGCTGCCAAGCACACCAGGCACTGCAACGTTATTACCAATACTATGTGATTTGCTAGATTGTATACTAGACCGGTCACTGTTCTGGCTGTCATTAGAAATTCTTCCTCTTGTGACACTTGGAGAACATGACTGTCTTCTTGGCCTGCTACTTGCAATGGGTGCTTCATTAGCAGATCGTGCAGCACTTGGAGCTCCAGGTCTACCTCTAGTAGCTGAAGGAGGTCGCTCTGGCATAGTAGTCCTTAAATTTGGAGGTGCATCAAGTGAAAAACCAGGGATTGCTGCTGGTTGCCAAGGTTGTGATTTTACAGTAGGAGAACTTCCTCGTGAAGGAGCTGAATTCCTGGAAGGCATTGAGGCTGACTTTCCAACAGAAGAAGAACGGGCTGGTGGAACAGAACTACTTTGGCTGAGGTTTGGAGTTGACGGACGCCTTGTTGGTGTGGAAGGTCTTGATGATGGCCTTGTTGCAGGAATTGTAGACCTTGCTGTGGGAGTAGACGGCCTTGATGTAGTCACTGAAGTTCTTGATGCAGAAATTGTAGGCCTGGATGTAGGGGTAGAAGGCCTTGATGCAGTCAATGAAGACCTTGATGCAGGTGCTGCTGGCCTTGATGCAGGTGCTGCCGGCCTTGATGCAGGCGCTGCCGGCCTTGATGCAGGTGCTGCCGGCCTTGATGCAGGCGCTGCCGGCCTTGATGCAGGTGCCGCTGACATTGATGCAGGAATCACAGACCTCGAGGTAGGGGTGGAAGGCCTAGATGAAACATGACCTGTGCCAGTGGACATTGATGGTCTCTTACTTACTGTATTTATAGAATTGTTTGACAAAGAAGAGGTTGTTGTTTGGCGTGAAGGGATATTACTGCGTACAACCTTCGATGTTGGTTCCATCCCTGGGTTCATGAGCTGCACATTTAACAATTGTGTTGATTAGTATTTACCAAATTACCCGTGCATTGAGTTGCAAACAAGTTTGAAATTGATTATTTCAAGATAAATGCTAGAAAGAAGGTTATAAAGGTCAGGTAAAATATGCAAGGTAGGTAATTTGAAAATATGTTAGCCGAGAAAAACAGATCATCTTGGAGAGTCCAGGAGCAGACATAGAACATAATTTCTTTTTTTCCGTGTAATGCATTTCCCGGGGAAACCCACCGGGCACTTCCCCTCATTCCAAGGATGGTACCCAGAGTAAGCCAGATTCTGTAGAAGCTCGAAGCTTTGACATGTCACTTATGGGAATAGAACCTGGGTGGGGAGGATAATGGTCCATCACACAACCACTCAGGCTAGACCCAATTGACACATAGAACATAATATCAAAAACATACTCCCTCAATTACAGTTGATGATACAAAAGAGCAGCATTGAGTGAATTTTGATAATGAGCAGAAAACTCAAATTAAAATTCCTAAAAATGAAATTACGACTGCAATAACTACCATATAGAAATATAGAATGATTTATGATGATAAAAAAATAACACCATATTCAAGTTCTTTGCCCTTTTGTTGTTTGTGCCACTCTCTCTATCAAGATACAAGTCTGTCAAGTTTCAACACATTTTTTCTTGTATTTAAGTTTTTGCACAATCAGAAATATTGAGCAGAATGCAGAATTTCCAAACATTCAGCTGAGGTAAGTGACTAAAGCTATTTGGTTACTTTTTATAACAGAGCAACTTTTCTTTATTCCAAGACTTTCTATTTAGGTCCCTGTAATGTTATTTTTCGCTCAACCTCTTCTAAATAATTTCCCTCATTTCAATGTGCAATAATACTTCTACCAAACAATTTTACCATTTGACATCCTCAGAATGCAACAACTTCTGTTAGTGCTCATCCTCAGCATACAGCACACAAATTACAATAGAAGTGACCTAGACTTGTTGGTGCCACGTGACCATGGAACAAAACAAAATACAGGTTTGAAAATCGTGCATGTTCGTGATCAACATAAGATGAAGATCACAACATGTAAGCAAATGAAGAAATATCTGATGGAGAATATCCAAATACCAAATAGATAAAGTGATACAGGATTTAATTCCAGGCATTGGTAGCCAAATATTCAGTAAGATAAGAGCTCATGCCAAATGAAAATAGATCTGACGCTTTAGTCATTTATTGAGTCCAGTTACTAACACCATTTCTTTTATATTTCCTGTCTTTTTCATATGATGCTAAACTGCTTTATTGAATTTGAAGGAAGGTATAACCTATAACATATTTCAGAAAAATGAAATTAATTAAGGGTTTGGTAAAGCCTTTTTATGCAGAATAAAATGAAATGAGAGGTTTATAAATAAATAGCACTCTGAGAAAATAAATAAATAGAGCACTTTGTCCAGGACTCCCATAAAATATTGTTCCTCTTCATATTTTTTTCATTCCCTCACCCACTACCCCTATAAATTTTGTGTCCAAAATTGAAACTGTTGTGTTAAAAACTATTTTCTACAGTTTCTTACTGTATTTTAATGACAAATGTAGCAAAACATAACTATGACAATATTTTCTTAAAGAAAAGAATGGAGAAAAGATAATCAACGAAGCTTGTCTGTTAGATGATGCTAAACTGGTTCAAGATATGATTGTATGAAAAAATTCCAAATAAAACCTATTTGCATTCTAGAAAGTTTAAAGGTCTTGTTGCTGCTAAACTGGCTTAAGTGAATGATTGTATGACAGAATTCCAAATAAAACCTATTTGCGTTCTAGAAAGTTTAAGGGTCAAGGTCATACATGATGCTCCTAAACTGGTTTAAGATATGATTGTATGACAAAATTCCAAATAAAACCTACTTGCATTCCAGAAAGTTTAAAGGTCATGTTGCTGCTAAACTGGCTTAAGTATATGATTGTATGACAAAATTCCAAATAAAACCTATTTGCATTCTAGAAAGTTCAAAGGTCAAGGTCATACATGAATAAAGCAACAATACAAAGTGTTAAGTTTTACTTTCAAGCATATGAACAAGGAACCTTTAGAAACTACCTACATGAAGTACTATAGCCTTGAATACTTACTCTAGAAGACTTCAAAGTGGGTGGTGGCCTGAGCACAGGTGTTCCTCTATGATCCATAGGAATGGCTGGTATCTCCATTTCCAATGAAGTAAAGAGAGGTGTACCAGGAGGTGTAAGAAGCCTGTGGTGAAAATAGTCAAAAAAGTCCAAATCAGATATAGCTTTTGTACAACATGTGAAAATTTAAAATCCATTAAATAACTGCATCTTGTAAAATGGCCAAATTGTAATTGCACTAGGTGCTCCACTAGCAAAGGCTACGAATATATCAAAATTGTTAAATTTGTTGATTTTTTTTTAATTTTCAACTTGCCAAGTTTAGGGCTCAAACATAACTCTGTGCTTATTAGGCACCCACATTCCACCTCTCACTTGAAAAATATGCAACAACCACTCACAAATTTTTATAGTCACAGTTATCTGCTTACAATTTCACTCATAGTGATCCTAGGGACAGCAGGTCTTTTTTAAATCACCTTCACTATGGGAGGGTGAACAATAAAATCTAATTAGTTTGCCTTTTCAAGTAAAGGCTCATTAGTTCACCTCTGCAGGCAAAAGCTCATTAGTTTGCCTTTTCAAGTAAAGGCTCATTAGTTCACCTCTGCAGGCAAAAGCTCATTAGTTTGCCTCTGCATGCCCCAAAAAGAAGGGACACTTTAGCTATAAGAAAAATGATCTTGTTTCTGGCAGAAGAACATTCTCTGTTGGCCAGTTATTGAATCTTATAAGTAAATACTTAAGAAATAATGTTATTGAATCTTATAAGTAATTACTTAAGAAATAATGAACGGCAATCCTCATTTCAACCAAATTTAAGGTTTGAGGATAATTCTAACTTGACACATCACAACCACCACACAACACATTTTCCTCTCACAGCCCAGATGGTGTTGGCCTTTTGACCGGCATTATCCATTCAAACCAGATTACCGAGCCCTAAACGTTTTGTAAACTAACCTAACCCTTGACTCTCAAGAACAATATTGCATAAACAGAACAATGTATTCAACTCACCAGTCATAATCATTCTTGTCTCCGTCTGCATTCAACAAGTCATCTGCCCGGCTTTTCGGCAAGGGGGTAGATGGCGTTATTCTGTATATCGGCGAGCTGCTAGACTTGACCGTGGCTGCAAACAGGACAACAGAAAACAAATTTCTTCAGCACAACAGATAAATGTCACAAGTGGGTTTCTGAATTTCAGTCAAAGTACAAACCCATTATCATTAGAAGCACTATTACTCATGGTTTTCGCTGAGCAATATGGTTGGTCTGTGGTGAGCAAAACACAGAAGAGAACGTGTGGGATGTGTACCGAGGGGTGGTTCGAACTCGTCCGAGTTGGGAAGGAGGAGGAGCGTGTTCCGCTCCTTCTCTCGCTTGCGCATCTCGTGAAACAAGGCAAGATCATCGTCCTTCTCTTTGACCATACTGGTGCTGAGGCTACGCCCCCGCCTGTGCTGTTGTTGCAGCTGCATCAGGTAAGCGGAGTCCGCGGAACTCGAACCCCGATTCATAGCTCCCCCGATCACTTGATCATGCCCGTCCTGGATCCTTGGCTTACCTTCTTCAAATCCCTCTTTCCTGGATCCCCAGATGTTGATTTTTTCTTAGCTGCTCTTTAAAAATGCAATCATATTTCTCAGATAACCCACCGTCAAATGCGCCGAACATGAGCCGGGATTCAGAAGAGGAGGGGGTAGGTACCCTGGAATTTATTGTTTATGGGTCTATTAACACAATGCTCTGTATGGGGTAACTCGAAATACTTCACTCACTTGCAGTTCCTGCTGCTGCTCACTTCCATTCACTTCATACCCTTCAATGAAATGCATATGTAGTCTCACCGACTGTAGATCCATTTTATTTTAATCTGGCAGTTTTATAGAGTTCGGAGAGTCAAAATCCCGACCCGGACCCCATGGTTTTGATCGTTCTAAATTTATTTGAAAATAAATTAATTCGATATCTCTTAATACTCTTTTAATCTTGCGTTTGTTTAGAGTTTGGAATCCGGACACGAATACCATGGTTTTGATAGTTCGAAATTTATTTTCAATTAAATTAATTTGACTACTTTGAAGCACAAAATCAGCATAGAATTTGAAATGTTTCACTAATAGTAAGATTAAGATTAAGATTGGAAAAAGTTTTATATACCAATTAAGATTGGAAAAAGTTTTATATACCAATTTGGTGTTTGGCTTGTAAGTAACTTTAAAAATTATTATTATTATTATTATTAAAAATATGGATTTATTTTTTTGAAAAACAATTGATAAATATAAATAGATATGGTTACTTTGTTTAAGCTAGTGTAATTATTAGATATGATTATTTTGTTTAAGTTAGTGTAATCACTAAGTAGATACAGAAAAAACCGGGGACACTTCAATGAATTCAAAGCAAACTAGGGATACTCCTTCAAAATAATATCCTCTATTTCAACAAGGATCAACACAACAAGGTTTAATGGAAGAGGAACCTACTTTTAACCTAGATTTGGATCAAGATGTAGAGCCCCCTGAGACATGTTGGGTGAATCAAGTTGAAGAAGATGAGATACAAGAACAATTAGAACCCATGGATCAAGACCAATTAGGAGTGGCAGAAATATCAAGGACCTCATCAAAAACAAAGGAAGCTTGCACAACAGTAGTAAAGAAGAAAAAAAATCTTTCAGTCGCACAGTGAATGGTGACAAGAAGCCAGGCCATAATCCAACTTAGTCATGCAATATTTATTATTATGTCATCAATTTATTAGAATTTACTCATGTAAGAAATATCAAGATGAAATTGTTTTTGACATGAGTATTTTATGTATTTGGCAAATAAGAAGTTAGTAATTTTGCTTAAAATCCAAAGTCATTAAAGAATAAATATGGATGTAATTATTCTAACTTTGCTATAGTTTTTTTTCAATATAAATCTCCTAGTTAATGTTAAAAAAAACTAGTGCAATTACTAGAATCTTTTAGTACTTTGACAAAAAAAAATTCCAATATGATGTAACAAGCGATGATAAAATATGAGTAATACACGAATAACTTTGCATAATATCTAAAAGGGGGTATGCTTTGATTTGCATTAGATCATTAGAGAAATGGTCATTATAAAAAGATTTGAAGAATTAACACCCGTATCATGTGAATTTTTTACCCAAATAGAATAGTTTTAGATCTTACTTCAAGACAATTTTATTATCTATACAATGTTGTAAGTAATCTTTTTATATTGATATAAGTGCGAAATTTTGAAATTTTGAAATTTGCACTATCCAATAGGTTGTTGAGGAAGGTCATTTTCCTTCAACCTGTTTTATCCTTAATAATATAAAACACAATTTTAACCAATTTCATAGTTTAATTATTATTTATGGCTTTCTTGCTTAAGAAAACTATAATGATTTTGATTATTTATTTTCCAAGGAAAACATCATGTGGAAACCCAACAAATGTTTTCAAATATCTATAGATGGAATCCCAAGTAATAATGTCGATGTAGACTAGTGCACCTAACCCAAGAGAATTCGAATTCAAATTGAGTACATGTTAACACGAAACTAGTCAAATTCTCCCCCCTAGATGGGGTAACACCTGTCGAGCATATGATACATGGCACACTAGCAACGAGTGCAGTTAAAGCCCCTTGTCGCCAGCATCTCCCTTCGTCAACTCACAATGCCTGGCATTCATTCAGGCAAGAGGTTAGTGCATTGGGAATGTTAGGAAGGTTTAATGGTGCACCAAGCTTGGCCATATGGAACTAGTACGATGCAGCAAGGCAGCATCACCTCGACATTCATGGCACCCCAAACTGTCATTTCTCTCATCATCACACAGGTAATCTCTGGTTGTTGTTCTTATTTCCAAAATTTTCCCTCGGCTCTGCATTCTCCACCTGCATTATCCGTCTAAGCAAGCTGAGCCTTTGTCAATTTTCTTCCTCCCACGACCAGCTTTCCCTTCATCTCCTCTGTCAATTTTCTTCCCCTCAAGTCCATCTTTGCCATGCCCTGTGAGAGAGGTAAGTCCAAGCGTGGGTCGGCCTACTATAGTCTGGCAGGCCGGCACCGGTGCACAAGCCTGCCTTCTCTTTCTCCCACTTCGGGGAGCAGCTATGTTCGCTATCCTTATCCTGATCAAAGTTGGCGCGATGATGCCCAGCCTATGCCCCATTTGCCTGACCCAGAGCTAAACTATGGAGGATGTATAGTGGAGGAGGATATTCCTCCTAACTGAGAGGAGAACACCATGGAGCAAATACAACCAATTGGCACCGACCTCCCCTTGAATTTTCCTGAGGTTTCCATGGTAGGTTGTGTGGTGGAGGAGGAAATCCCACCACAAATTCAGGACGACTTCAAGCGAGACACAACCCCCATTGTTAGTGGATCGCACAATGAAGCACCCGGGACAGATTGGGACGACGGTTGGGGTGAGGAAGAGACTCGTCAGGAGCTACACACAGGTGAGCAAGCTCATCCAGCCATGGGGCGCCACGATGTGCCCAGTTTCTGCAGGCTCATGGAGGACCATTTAGCACTGATCTTTGAGATGAAGCAAGATTTTGTTGATCAACTTCACAACCAGCATGTCCTTAACATGCGCCTGGACATGTTGTTTGATTCCCTATCAAGCGAGCCTGTGAATAGTCGTTTCCCAACATGTTGTCAGTCATTTGCCTTCACAGTTCGCCATGACTAAAGTTCGGGTTCACCTCACATCTAGTTTCTTTGTTGTTGGATTTTCAGTTTTAGCTAGGATGCATTTACAATCAAATTTTGTTGAAAACAGACTCTGGTTTACTAATTTTCCCATGAACAATACAGGCCACATGTTCTGGTTTTCATACATGTGACAGAACATATAGCAAGTTTTGATGTATATTCAGACAAGTGTCACTTTTTT
>ML780366.1:652475-666650 GCA_009831015.1 Picea engelmannii | reverse complement strand
ATAGTTTCTCTTCTCTGTGGAAAGCTCGTTAAAAAAGGAAACAGAGGCTTTGAGCATAGTTTTCTTCTTTGTAGCAAGCTCATTAAAAAATGAAACAACAATCTGGGGATCGAACCTGGAACCTTGAGCATAGTTCTCTTCCTGTGTCAAGCTCGTTAAAAAATGAAACAATCACCTCTCCCTTTGAGTTGAGTCTTTCGCCAGGTCTCGTAGATGTCGAGTCGAGTCTTTCGTCAGGTCTCATTTTTGAACCTTCATTTCATCCAGCTATATCCTTTTTCTCCATCTAGCACAGAAATTGGTGACAACCTCAAAGTCGGTGAATGAATTGAAGCTTGGGGGGCATGTCTCCAGCCTTTGATGATCATTTTGGAGTCAAGCCACCAGCTTTCAAGCTGGGGGCATACCGAGCTTAGTCTTTGTTCTTTCTCGTGCTCGTAAATACATGAGAATGCAACCGGGTAAACTTTTATCTCTTTTTTGGACCTGTATGGACACCACACGAAAAAGGAACCCCCTTGGAGTCTACTTTAAGCCCTTTTCAAACTCTCTAAATATGAAAAGATTGTCGAGTGACCTTGCTTCCTTTCACACTCGTTAAAAGGTTAGAAAGGGTGTCTTTCGAGCGATAGTTTACCCCTTTTTCGGTCTCGTTAGACTACTGTACGAAAAAGGAACTGAGAGAGTTCTCTTTTAAGTGTTTTTCCAAACTCTATAATCCCAAAAAAACTTCTATTTTTCTATCTTTGGACTCGTTAAAGCACACATCGACAGGCCCATTTGGGACCAAACCCTTACTTCTTCCGATTCGTTAAACAAAGGAAGAGGAACTTACCGAAAGTGAGTTATATCGAGCATGTGTTATCCTCCTCGAGCTCATTAAATCAAAAAGAGGTACTCGTCCATCTGGATGGGGGAAAAATTGAAAGGAGCAAGCCAAGCATTCTCTTGGGAACATCATCCAACACTTCTTAGAGTCGCCCTTGAACACGACACTTTGTCATATGCATACATCATAATCCGCTGAACCTCTGCACTGAGCCAATCCTTTGAGTTCCTTTCACTCCTTTGGGTCATTCGACGCAAGTCACCGCATCCACTGCATAAGTATCAGTCCACGTCATGTTCTGCTATTGTGCCTCAGTGTTCAAGGGAAGTATCTGCCTCGAGAGTCAACCATCCCAAATATCTTGTCTCAAAACTTGTGTCAGTCCATGTTCTTTTGATCTACCTATTACATCTCTATGACCGTTTCGTGTCATTGATGGGGGATACATCAAGGCCCTCCCTCGACGAGTCTATTCATGTCGACTTCAACACATTATTCGGGAATCAGACTTAGAAACCGGTTAGTACTTTGGGACCTGCATGCCTCAATGGCAGGCCTCGTCACATTCAACAATAGGTTTACATCATTGACCTCTGATCGAATGATTCCACGGGTGTTCGACTTCAGTTCATCTATTCACATTCACTGGAATGTACTAGGGTACCTTGGGAATCATTGACATTAATGGTGATCTCCCTCGCACTTGTTAACGGTTTACACCATTGACCGGTAATCAAGTGGTTTCTGCCATGTTCGACATCAAGACATCTATTCACATGGTTGGAATCATACCGTGTTGAGATTGGTAAGAAGACCCTGGGTCGAGGGACCATTTTGATAATACTTGGCCCAGGCTGCGAAGGAATTTCTATTGGACAAAGAACACATACACTATTACATAGATCCAGTTTGTATTGGTTGTGGCTATGTCTTGTCATCTCGTAATCCACTGTGTATTCTTCGTGGCTACGATCAGTCTGAGTCATCAGAGTATAGATCCACATTGTATCTTCGGTGGCTATACCTCTTATCAATACAATTATGGATCCGCAGTGTATTTTATGGCGGCCATATCTTGCAGCTCTTGATCACCCAAGCATAGGTATGCCTGCCTTGGGTTTTGAAATATGTCATGATATTTGTTGGATGTTTGTGTGCAGCTTTCGTCAGGTTCTCCGAGTCTATACCCTTGCTTGGACGTCTACAAAGTATTTCAGTTATCAGTTGACATCTTATAACTTCATACTTTGGGGGGCAATCTGTTACACGTCAAAATTACTCAAATGGATAAGTGTCGCATCTTCCTCTCAAATTGTTGTAAGTGTCGCATCTTCCTTACAAATTTCACAAGTGTCGCAAGTTGGTCACAAGTGTCGCAAACGATGTTCAAGCATACTGCCATGCCGACGACACTAAGGAGACACTTAAAACATCTCATGTACCTGATCTAAAGCAGAAGAACTGGTTAACTTAAGACAAGGAACTCTTAACACCTAAGGAAAGCCCTAAAACAAAGGTTTTGAGGGGGAGCGCTCCCCTATATCAACCTTAGGAGTGCTGGCGCTTCCCTACAAGGCATCAGGGAGCGTTATAACGCTCCCTTGCCCCTTCTGAAGGAGTGCTACTCACCTTGAGGGCGTTGGCGCTTCCCCTAAGCTTCTCAGGGAGCGCTCCAACGCTCTGATGCCCCTTCTAAGGGAGCGCTGCCTAATCTGAGGCAGTGGTTGGCCCGTTGAGGAGAATAAGGAGAGGATATTTCGAGATTAGGAGGCAGTTGTATTCAAATTCTTGGTTTCATCAAGAGATCCCTGATCTAAGGAGAAAGTTCCCAACTTGTTCTAAAGATAACTCAAGAGGTTAAGCTCCTCTTAACCTATATAAACAAGCTCTAAGATGGTGAGGAGGAGGAGAACTACTAGCATGAAACCTATGATCTTGTAGAAAACACACAGTCAGCCAAAGGAGAGTGATCAGTGAAGCTGTTGTTATCCAGGTTGTGGATCTTTCAGGCAAGGGTTAAACGAAGAGGACCCGACGAAGCTGTCGCATTTGCATCTACGATTGTAAGTACTGTTGTCATTATTCTCATTAATATGACACGCTTGGCCTGTTTCTTTCTAGTTCGTGTCTGATGTTACATGAACTTATCGTTGATAGATAGATCTATTTTCAAGCTAATATCAATAGAGTAGGAAGTGGTCGTATCTTGTTTTGTCCATGGGATCCAGCGAGGAACAAAGGATCGAAGCGCAACTAGGAGCGTGCAGGGAAAAACGTCGATAAAGAGGTACTTTTGTTATCCTTCCTTCCCATGTGTTAGCTTAGATAGATTTGAAAGGAAGTCAGTGTCCACTTTAAGCATTTTCTGTCTTAGAGTTAGGGTCAAGCTCTTTGAGGCAATCTACCTGTCCGCAGGGAGATTTTCCTACAACAATAGCATCTCTCTCTTGGCATGTTTAAATTATCTTGATGAAGTCATGGTATGTGAACATCTTCTTGTGATCTATGTTAAGTGATGTTACATTTCTATGATTTCTTCTTGTTGGATTAGGGTTTTTTAAAGAGATAATCATAAATCTGTTATCTTTTATGATCGCAACATAGTATAAGAGCTAGTGCGACTCTTTCTTCTTTATCCAATGTCATTTTAAGGCCATTTTTCAAATCTAAAATTAGGGTTTTCATCACTATTTCAAGGTTGTTATAGATCTAGAATTAGGGTTTTCAATACCCTATTTTTTAGACAACAACCATATTTTTAGGGTTTTCTACCCTAATATTCACCAGGGAGCTCTAGGTTTGGCATATTTTTTTGCATATTTTGGCAATTTAATTGAAGGTTCTATAGTTTTGAGTCCCTTTTAAGGGTAGTGCACTCCTTCTTCCTCTTATTTTAAACGAAAACCTATTGTAGAATATCCAGGGCAATGCTGGTAATGTGTGATCCATGGATGGAAAATGGTCATTACTTAGAGGGACTCTTCTTTATCCAAGAATGGGACATAATTTTCATTTTGTATTTGATGTCACTCACACCAAAAAAAGGTGGAATTTTAGCCAAATTGATGGGTTATCAAGGACATAAACAATGATTTTCAAGTGATCACTTCTAGTTATTGTGATAAATCTGATCATAAGTATAATTTTTGGAAAACTTCATCCCCTTCAAAACAAATTGGATTCTCTATAATGATTACCAACACCAATGACACGAACAAACTATGGTATCAATGCTTGGTTCATGCCAACTTTGGGACCTTGCATTATACGAGCCATCTAAGGATGGTAGATGACCTTCCACTTATTCAACCACCTAATGGTGTCTTTGAAGGATGCTTGGAGAACACCATCATGATTCCTCTCCCAGAATTTTAGCAGGGCAAGCCTCCCACCCTCTTAAGTTGGTTCATAGTGATACCCATGGGCCTATGACTACTCCTTCTCTTTGTGGGGCTAAATATATCCTCACCTTCGTTGGTGATTTCTCCAACTTTATTTGGATATATATTATTCAATCCAAAGATTAAGCCCGCAAGAAGTTTAAGGAATTTAAGTCCTTGGAGTAAAATCACAACAATCATAGGATCAAATCTATTGGAACCGATTGTGGAGATAGATACTTTGGTGATGGATTTCATTCATTTCTCGCATCTAATGACATTATTTGGTATAAGCTAGTCACTAATCAAGATGAAGTGGCACTTGAAGAAGTAGAATCATGGTCGAAGTTGCTTGTTGTATGTTGCATTCTCATCAAATTGAGCTTAAGTTATGGGGAGAAACAACCTTTTTTCGAAACTCATATCACCAATCAAAGGCCTACTTGAGATGTTGGACATACAAATCCTTTTGATAAATGGTATGGTTACAAATCCTTTGTTGTGAATTTTGAAGTCTTTAGATCTCTACACAGGTCCAAAATTCCAAAGAAAAGCATAACAAGTCATAACCTAGAAGCCAACATGGCATTCTAATGGACTACAATGAAGCTTCCAATGCATATCACTTGTATGATCCTTCCACCAATAAGGTGATTGAAAGGAGGGATGTTGTCTTTGAGGAGGTTCTTTCCCATGGTTCTTATTGTAGAAGATTCACTCCAACTATCTTAGTGGATCTTTCTCTTCCAAGACCTGACGATCCTCATGTTTTGGGTTCTTCTTTCAACACCTCCTCTAGAGTGACTCAACAAACAATCCATGATGAGGCTTATATTGGTAATTTTTCTACCACTACTCTACTCATGTGGATCCCTCCAATATATTATTGGTTGAGCTACCTCATCACAATGTTACTACATAATTCTATGTTTCGGCTTCCCCACTGGTTAGGTCATGACCAATGCATGAGTAGGCTACATCTACTCTAAGGACACTATTCCACACCTCTCCCTTGAAGAAGAATTTGGATGATGTCAAAGGCCCCTTATTTCACTGGCTCTTTTTCCTAAGGTTGATATCAATCCTACTATTTCAATCAGGAAAAAACATTATCAAATGGAAGGATGTTAGGGCTATCGAATATGTTGCTCTAATGAAAAATTAGACCCTAGATCTAGTCCCCTTACATAAGGGTAATAATATGTTTGATTTCAAATGGGCGTATAAAACCAAGTATGGTGCAAACAGAAGACTTGAGAAACATAAATTACATGTTGTTGATGAAGGTTTCTCTTAGAAAGAATGCATTGATTATTCAAAGACTTTTTCTTTAGTTGTCATGTTGATTCCGTTCAGGTGATTMTATCTATAGTTGCTTCATTGAATTAGGAGGTTCATTAGATGGATGTCAAAAATATTTTTCTCCATGTACATCTTCAAGAAGATATTTATATGTAGTATCCACTAGGGTTTGTATAGAATGGTCCTATTCCCTTGGTTTCTAAGATCAAGAAATTTGTATATGGCCTTAAACATACACCTCATGCTTAGTATGAAAAGATCCACAATTTTTTAATCAGTCATGGCTTCACTCACTACAAGTTTGAGCATGATATCTATATTCAACATCAATGTGGCCAAACTCTTACTATTGTGCTATATGTGGATCATCGTCTTTTGACTAGTCACTATGAATCCATAATCAATGATTTGAAGCAGCAACTCAAGGACTTGTTTGAGATGATCAATTTAGGGTTTCATTGTTCCTTTTTAAGGATTCAAATTTTTTAGACCGGTATTGGGATTTCTCTTTCTTGGCTAAATACACCTTGGATCTCTTGTAGTGATTTTGGTATGGAAGACTACAAGCTACTTGGTACTCCTATTTGTTTTGGGATGAGGTTTTAGGCCCAGTGTCGATCACCCTTGTTTAATGCATCTATTTATCGATCTATAGCTAATATTTTGTTGTATCTTACATAAACTCAACCAAATATCTCCTTTGCAGTCAATATAAGTTCCTATTACATGTAGGATCCTCACGAGGGTCATTGCTTGGCCACTAAGTTCATATTGAATTCACATGGGCATTCTCTACTCAATGGGTGTTGACATCCACCTTATTGCCTTTTCTAATGCCAACTAGGTGGTTGATGTTGATGAGACACATTCCACCTAGGGTATTTGTTCTCTCTTGGTTTTGGATAGGTTTGTTGGTGTTTTATGAATCAATAGGGGATGAGACTCTCCTCTACTAGATCTAAATATACCAGTGAAATCCATGTCGTTAAGCATATTTCTTTGATGTGGATGTTACTTGGTGAGATAAATCTTACTCAAAATCATCCTTTCATCTTATTTTGTGACAATCAAAGTACTATTAAGCTTATTCGTAATCTAGTGAAACATCAAAAGTCCACACATTGATATTTAGATCCATTACATTTGACACCTCCATGTTGAGGTTAAACTTGTGCCAATATTAGTTCCTTCCATGGATAAAATTGCATATATCTTCACCAAATAAATTTTGAAGCGCACCTTTACTCGTCTCTGGACAGATATCAGTGTATGTGAGCTGTCATTAAGGGGAAAACATGATGTACTATAATATCATCTCACATGGCTCCCTGTTTAGGTTAAGGGGGTTGTTGAGATTGTGTGTAATCTTCACTTGTGGCCATGTGCTATCCCACTATGTGAGTAGTTGAGGCCCTTAGTGGGTTAACCTTTGGGTATTTAAACTAACTCATTGTATTTTATTGTGTTTTATGGGTGGGGTGTGTGATCTTGTTTTGTGAGCCCGCAACCCTGTCTTGAAGAGATACGTCACTTGAGTTATGTATCTATACACAACTCACACTCTCATTCATATCATCTCATTCAAATAAATTGATTTATTCTTTTTGCTAAGGGCGTCTATACTATTTCACTCTACTTGTGGTGGGTCTTGCTTGGTTACAGCTAAATTATCTTGATGAAGTCATGAGATGTAAACATATTCTTGTGAACTATGTTAAGTATTGTTACATTTCTACAAATTCTTCTTGTTGGTTTGTTACATAGACCACTATAGATATACAATCCCATATGATCTCAACTAGAATGGGATTTATTATGCAATATAAATGGTTATTGCATATCACCCCCCTTTTAAGAATTTTTCTCTCAAAGTTTATAAAATCATGTAAATCTTGCCTTGTTGTACAATACTTAATTAGTGTATTCACGAAGTTTCAATAATCAACATAAATTAGTGAATGCACTTAATCAATTACGTAGAGATATTGCCTAATGCATAGTGTAACTTTAATGCAAAATTTACACATGTTGAATCAAAATATGAATTTCATCCTTCCAAAACTATCTAACAACCTAGTCAATAATCAAGGAATTTAAATGAGTCATTTCGCAATACACGAGTTACATATCACAATAACTACCCAACTAGCTCCTGGTTGTTTATGCATTCTATCCAGAGTCTAGGTTTTACTATTTTGTAACATGCACACTCCACTTGGACAGTGAAATATCCCTCCCTCAACTTCCAAGTACGTGAAATTCCTTCACTAACCCCCTCCTAAGAAAATCACAAATGTTGTAGAGGATAATTTACCCTTCATCCCTCCATGGTGTTTTAGAAAATATCTCACTCACAAATCTTCACTATTGTTGCATTGAAAAGTATGGAGAGAGAAAATAAATAGACAAACCCTCTAACTCCTGAACAATCAAGAGAAAACAAGATACAAATCCTTGGATTTTCAACCCATGTCCAAGTGAAGATAAAATAGTCCAAGCCCTTGAATGGTGACCACTACCAAAGGAAAACAAAAGTTCAATATTTTTTTTATATCTCAAAGATCATGGATTCTTCAATTAACGACCTCTTAAGAAAATCATAGAGTATATTACAATTTTCATGGGACTTCTTAGTGAACCACCTCATGAGAAATTCCTAGAGGTTTTAAAGGGTAATTATTTCTCCCTCCCTCCATGGTCCAATCTATCAAAGTTTAGCACTAGCTATTATCATTATTATCATTACCACGTCATAAGTAATGTGTAATAAAACTTATCAACTTAATAACATTGCAATTGGCCCATTCATTTTGTAATGGTGTGCAAAGTGGAAAAAAGGAAGATAGTATGACTTGGACAACCCTAGCTACACCACATTGAGTGGAAGTTAGTCGCATAGAAGATCGAGAAGAGTCCCTATTTTGTGGCCTAGTTCGACTAGTAATTATGTTATGTAATGAATTGTATTTGTGAATCCATTTAGGTTAGTTAGATTACCATTTTTTACAAATTCAAGGATGATCATTAGGAAAATTGTATAAGTAGGCCTTCAAGGCTATGATTAGTGGTTACTCGTTTGATTAGTTGTTGGGTAGGTATTGTTAGAAATATTATGTAGTTTTAGAATAGGTTTTATGTTGTTGTAATTCCAATGCTATGGTCAATCTATATTCCTATTGTGGGTGTAAGAATGTATTATATCTATGTAATAGAAAGGAGTAATAGAATTCCCCCTTATTTTAGATTACGTCTTGTGTCTTTTACATGGATGATTGGTATGTTAACAATTCCAATTACTTTATGTTAGCTTAAAATTGTTGCATGATATCAATATAAATATATTATGTGTGTTAAGGAGTTATAAATCACTACTATATATTCTATAATTGGAATGGTAAAACTCTTAGGATACAACTTACCTACCTATTTTTAGTCTTGCCATGTGCTTCATGAGAGACCTTTGCCTCACGAGGATTGAAAATGCAAGCACTAGACGACATTGAACCTTTGTTGGCCACCTAATTGGACCTTGGTCTCTAAATAGGGCCAACAAATGGTTCCATTGTTGAGACCCTGTCACAAGGGAGGAACCCTTGTAGGATGAGATCAAGGTTTTAGGGTTTCATCATGCATGAAGCAGAGTTTTGCAAATGGAAGTTCAAGTAGTGTAGACAAACAATTTTATATGCTCATTCCTGTAGGGATGAATATGAGATCTTTGGGTCAAATTTCCAATAATATTTACCAATGGTTGCAGCGACTTAAAGAAACACTCAAACACACCCAGAGGGAGAGGAATAGAGTATAATGGAATGTTCAGAATTCAGTTTCATTTTCAATGAGTGGGCCATCAGATCACTTGCATAGTTTATTTCTAGGTGAAGTCTATGGTGGAAGGGTTTGTTGCGCAATTTGTTGTAGACATGTATCAATCATTTTCAAGCCCAAGAAGAAGTTTAAGAGGGGAAAACATGGGAGGTTAGTGAAATAAATATCGACTTGGATCAAGATTCCTTTGGTTGAAGAAGATATTCTATCCTTTCAACCCTTTAGCATGCCTAAGTAAACACTCCATGTCGGGAAGGCGACATAAGTTTTTTTACCTTTGAATCCAAGTATTTTTTGTTTCAATCTCTTCAAATGCTCATTTATTACTTATCTCTCTTTGTTCTAAATTTTCCTCTTGATCTCATAATTAGTCCCAATTGACAAATCGATCACATCCATCCCTTTCGATTTTTTAACTTCTTCTTGATTTTTCGATTGGCCTAATCCTCAGATTGGGCACCATTCTTCTTATCTTTGAACTTGCCTCCCCTAGATTTTTCAATTAGGCTTAAATTCAAAATTGGGCCCTGACCTCACCTCCCTTTGTTGAGACTTGTCCTAATTTAGAGATTTGGCTCAATCTCTAAATCAAGCTTGCCTATCAACATTCAAATTGTTCAAACTTTTGGTTTTTGTTCGATGATTTTTTCTTAGTTTACCTCCTCCTCAAACTTTAGGCTAAACCTTTTAATGCTTGATTTTGCAATCATCCTAATTTCTGGATCGGGTTGTCCCGTCACCAAAACTCTTGAAATATTATCCCAATTTGGTGATCCATCCCAATCTCAAAATTGAGCCTTCCCTATTGAACATTAGTAAGAAAAGGTTCTGATTTTTCAATTAGGCCTCGATCTTCAAATCGACTTCCCTTGCCTCCAACTTCTATTCAATTCTTCGAAATTCCTCGATCCTCCACATGACCTTCAAACTCTTTTTCCCAAATGATAAGCCTTACTTTAAAAAAATGTTTAGAGTTCGATTGTAATCATCACAATCTTCAAAATCATACCTCCTTTCCACTAAATGCTCATAACTCAACCAAATCTTCTAATCGGTCTAAATCTTAAAATTGGGCCTACTCCTCACAAAATCTTACTCCAATTTCATAATTCAATTTTTTTTATTTAGTTCAAATCCAACTAGTGATTGCATGCATCTTGAAAGATTTCTTCTTCCCACCCTTGAAAAGTGTTTGCATCTACATGAGCCACTTGCACGAGCTCCAATTTACATTGTTTTTCCTCGTGAATTGATTTTGAGAAAACCCAGGTTCAAACTGTAAATCTCAATTAAAATTCAAGACTTTTTGTCTACTATGATAACATGTGCCTTAAGTCGAGGTTAATATTATCATCCTCAAAGACTAATTTTAATTTTGAATTGCTAGAAGGAATTCACTAATTCATTTAATTCAATTTTTTGAGCTAAATCTCGCATGCTCTATTTCTATGTTGCGTTAACATGCATAAATTTATATATGGCTACACAAGGATATAGGAGGAGGAAGAAAAGTGGACAATAGAAATCAATAGTAATCCAACTGGAAGATCTAATTGTAATCATAGAGGATAAAGAAGAAGCAACAACAATAGGAAAACATAACCCCACAATGGTGGAGTCATCAAGTAAAATGGATAGGAATTATGTTAAGGGAAATCAACCAATCATGGAATTCCAAGCTACTAAAGATGTCAAATTGCCTATCTATGTAGACATAGACATTTTTCACACTATCAAAATTGATTGGGCCCAGACATACAATGAATTGTTCTACTTGATCAAAGATGTGAAAGGCTCGGGGATGATGATAACTTGAATAAAAGAGAAGAAGAAGAACTTGTCACTGTATAGAATTTAAAGAAATACTTCATACACAATGCCACAATAAAATAGTATTTTCCTATGTGTAAGTGATCAAATATCCAATACAACATATAGAGATTAACACCAAGAAGATTTTGGATGACCAAGGAAAGTGTGTTGGATCATTCACATCAACATACTTTGAAGCTTACTACAATATGCCAAAGGTTGAAATCTACTTCACGAATGAGTAGCTAACATTGTTTACTCATGACCATAACTACTATGGCATCCTTGCTAATTGGTACGAGGAAGGAAGAAATTCCAAAGTTCTAAGCAGTAATCATTTCCCTACCATACAACTCAAGTTAGGATACACATGAGAAAACCAATAGGTAAGTAGGATCTATGGAGAGAAAGATGTAACTTATGTGAGGATAGGTTGGGAGCCAATGATGGATGAGATAACTAAGGGAGGCAAAAATTTCAACTAGGTTGTTATCCTATCAAAATCACTGGAAAAAGCTATAGGAAGCGCTCAATTAGTTGCATTCTTAGGAACCCCAAAGTTTTACATGTCTTCCTACCTATTGAATGTGATTTGTGGTTCTAACACATTCGCAAGGTTAGGCTAGTCTTGGTCCCCGAAGCAATCCCTTATTCATATCTATTTCAAAGACTTATGGAAGAACAAATACAAATTTCAATTTTCCCTTTTCTGTGATTGCTTCCTTGCACCATTATATGAGCTCACCTTTTGTAAACCCTACCCAAGGATATCTCCAAAGGATATAGAAGTATTAAAGGACAATGGAAATTGGTACTTGGATGAATACTCCACCTATATTATGATATATGTTGTTACACAAGCACCTCATACAATTTAATCTTATTTGCCAAGTAGGTTCCTCCTTCAAGAAATCGAATACTAGACTACTCTACATGGTTTTAACTCATGTTTGAACGAACATCCAAAGAAGTTGTGCCCAACTTATCCACCATATATATGCATGTATGGACTAACAAATTCTACTTGGGGGAGGATGGAAGGAGAACATATTGATGAATAACATTTTCAATTAGAAAGAACTCAAATGCATGATCGCTTAGGGACTATTGAAATACATAGAGTTTATATGAGGATCCCCTTCCCCTATTAGCATGAAGACAATGAAGCTGAAAAATATCACAAAAGAGCATTAACTTATGAATATGTTCTAAATAACCTGCAAGTTATTGCTGAGGAAAAATAGAGAAGAAAGAAAGAGGAAGTTGAAAGGGTTGTTGCTAAGGGACACGTGCTTCAATAGAAAATACAAGAATGGGAAAATAGAAGATTAAAAGCATTAGATAAAGCCAAAGCTAAAGCTATGGCCAAAATAAAAGAAGAAGCACAAAGAAAATCTACTAACAAAGAGGATTTGGTAAAGAAAAAGGAGGTTGATGCTAAATCCAAAGTTGAATTGTTAGAAAAGAAGGAAGACACCGAAAGGAAAGCTAAAGAAGACAAGAAAAGAGAAGAAGCAAAGAAAACTCCGAAGAAAATGTAGAGGTTGGGAAGTTAACAATTGAGGCTAAAGGAGAAAAATTAAAGCTACAAGAATTGGCTAGAAAAGAAGATGAAGCAAAAGCCAAGGAGCATAAGAGAATAAAAGAAGAACTTAGGAAGAAAAACCATAATCATACTCAAACAAAAGAGATAAAACATGAAGGAGAAGAATTAACACGACAAACCAATGGAAATGAGAGAAATATAGAGTAATGATATTCTTCACCGATGGAAGAAGTCTTCGCTACTCAAACATTTTCCAATACCTTTGGTCCATGCAAGGTTGCAAGAGGTGATGGCCCTATTCCAACACCAGTAGATGAAGTTTCCAATCTAGAAGTTTTTACATTTTATAAACAAATAAAGCAATCGATAAGGTGGAAGCATAAAATAAAGTGAATCATCTTGGATTCTGAAGTGGTGCTCACCATTGCGACTGTGTTGATGGATACAAAAAACTTGATTTTGTCTTCCTCTACGTTTTCTAGTTTAGCTATTGCACAAACTATTTTTTATAAATTTGTGGATGTAGAGAAGAAGATGAAGGCATATGAAAGCAAAATCACCTTGCTAGAAAACCAAGTTACCTACTACAAATCCAACAAGTATCAGACTTCAGATTCTATTGATTGTGCCTTCAAGATGCAAAATGAATTGAATAATGTGCATAGAGAATTCTATGATAGAGAATAACATGTATAGGCATAAGGCCAAGACATAGTTGATGTCATGACCCATATTCAAGCATGTGATTTGGCCTATCAACAGTCTCAATTACAATTCGATAAAGTGAGGGACTAGTATTCCTCTCTAGAGGAAATCCTTGTCGTCACTACTAAATCCCTTGAAGAAATGGATTTCGACCTGAGATATTGGAAATAGGCAACTCATAATGCTCTCAAGCGAATTACACATGAGATAACATACTTCTATATTGTGGCAGGTTATAGAGAATATGTAAAATATTTTCCATTTGCCCTCTTTCAGACCAAAAGACAATTTATTTCCATAGGTATAGGTATCTAAGGACCTAGATTATTATATTAGCACCAATGAAAAATATATCATGTCTTTCTCTAAAAGTAATGAAGCAGCCATCTAGAAGTTTATTGAGGCTCCTACCAAGGACATAACCTAGATCAAAACTTTGTTGCATAAGATGGAAAAACTTGAAAAAATAATGAGGCAAAATATTGCATCATATAAAGCCCCTTTTGAATAATATAATTTTCCCCAAGGAAATACATTGAATCAAACTTTTGAGGCATGGATAGCTTATGTAAGGATATGGAAAAAAGAAAGAGATGAAGCTTCATCAAGCCAAGTGGGGAAATATTCTAGAGGAGGGGATTTGAACAACCAAGGAGGGAATCTGAATAAACAAGAAGAGTTGAACACTTAGATAAGAGAAAATGATAGTACAATTGAGAAACCGAACATGCAAGAAGCGGGAAAAAGTAGTCAGAGAAATGTACCAAAATAAT
>ML780366.1:614632-638896 GCA_009831015.1 Picea engelmannii | reverse complement strand
GTATACAAGTCAAGGTGGAGCTCTCATAGTGTCGAAAGGGAATTTAGTAGTGATGAAGGCAATAAAGGTTGATAACCTTTATAAGCTGGAAGGCAGTACTGAAGTGGCATCTGAAGTGACATATGTATCTTCTTGTTTATGGCAGAAGCATCAAGGTCATAAGAGCAAGAAAGAATTGCAGGTACTGATAAGAGGTAAATCAGTTCCAGACTTAAAATCTTTGTTTCTGAATTCCTGCTTGTTTTATATCTCTGCAAGTTATGATGATGGTATAAAGGGGTGTTGTGTGTGGGATCCTACTTCTCACAAGGTCATCATTGACAAAGATATTGTATGTATGGAACAACCAAAAGGGTTGATTCAAGATCGCAACGGTAAATTTGTTTGCATGCTAGGTAATTCATTGTATGGCCTATTGGTACCCAGGCAAATATACAAGATGTTTGAATCCTTCATAGTGAGTCAAAAGTTTTCAAAGGGTAGGAATGACTATATAGTTTATAGTACATTCACAGTCTTGATGTTCTTTGTTGATGATATGCTCGATGCAAGCCGAAGCATGGATAAAATCAATAAGAAAATGACTCAGGTGGACATGACAATTCGGATGAGGGACCAAGGAGCAACAACACAAATTGTGGACATGGAAGTATACAGAGATGGTAATGGTAAGCTATGGTTGGAGTTCAGTATGAACATTGTAAAACTGGTCTTTATCGCTCTTTCTTTCCATTATAAGTTTTCTTCAAGAATAGGCCATGTCTATAAAGAAGAAAAGGTTATGTCTCGTGTAAGTTCAGTAGGAGGTTTGTTGTATGTGATGAAATGGTTAAAACTAGATGTTTCACATGCTAATGATGTTGTCAGATACGTGATAGATTCAGGTGTTGCAGTGAAATGGGTGCTTTAGCATTTGAGAAGTACAAATGTCACCTATAATGGTTACATTAATATGGTCTGTGATCATTGTAATGTATATTGTAATACAGGTGTTTTGGATAGGAGGAGATCTATCACTAAATATGTTTCACAACACAATTGTGGAAGACATGTTGGAGGTGGAGTGACCCCTCAGGAAATCCAAATTCGTGCAAGTCACACAGACAAGATCATGAAATCAGTTTTATTAGAGAAGCTGCAGTGGTGCTTGGCTTCTCTTGGCTTGCAGAAAAGGTGATGAACAAAAGGAAGGAGCAAGGTATCAGTTTAATTATTGTCAAGGTGGAGATTGTTGGGATTTGGTGACAACTAATTACCAAGAACAGATTTGGATCCTATTATTTTGCGTTGGTTACAACCAAATAGACCAAGTTAGAATATGGATAGGGATTGCATTTATTATTCAGTTTCTTGTAAATGTATATAAATACATGTAAGCTCGTAGAGGCAAAAATGACGGACTGTGAGAGACTGAGTGTGAGAGACCTGCAAATCTGATTTAATCTCCATAATCTGAATAATAARACAACCAATGCCTATGCTTGGTGGACATAGCCCWACGTTTGGGTGAACCACGTGAAATCCCTGTGTCTATTTCTTATGTGTGTGATTGTTATTTATCATTGAGAATTGTGTTTTCCACATTGACAATTCTAACAATGAGGTGAGGTGAAAGGAAAACCTTTGAAGCMTGAAGTTACGGAGCCCCGGAAGCAYGAAGCATAGGATAAGCGACATGCATCCARCACTTGGTCACATCYCGTGGTCACATGYGTTCAGGGGCCAAAGAAAAAGGGTTGGTGCYYGAAAAATTGTTTTTTGAGAACAAAAAATTRGGGGGGGGGCTTAAATAAGGAGCCCATGGGGTTTTTTATTTGTACATACCTACACCTAACGAAGCAATGAAGACTGGTAAACCTGAAGAGAGGATCCATCATGGATCTAAGGGCCAATTCRGCTCTGAGATGGAAGAATCCATGTTYAGGGATTGCATCACCAAAAAGACAAATTCTTCAAATATCCATAACTTCCTGCTCAAAACTCAGAATTGAGCATGGAAGAAGGCATTGGAAAGGTCTTGAATAGTAGAAGATAATTGTTCACCCATAAATTGAATCTGAACAATCAATTTCTCAAGAAATTAATAGAAAGTAAGTCATATATATTAATGAATCAGAATGGTTCATGTTTTCATGAAATTATTGAGAACAATTAGCCTGACAAAGTTCTGTTGGTTGCACATTTTTGTAGAACTAATAGCTACCAGAACAGAGCAGAGTTATCACAAAGTGCAGAGAGATGGATGATGCACAAGAGGCTTACATTCGGGAAGATGAGATCAGAGGAATGGATGTCCATTTGGGTATGGAAGGAACAAACTCCAATGGACATGGAGAAGAAAAGGATGAAAAATTATATATGGCAGAAACCATTAGAAATTTGCAGAAAGATGTCCAGAGTCACAAGGATGATAATGAAAGGTTTATGAAATCCAAGGAGCAACAGTGAGACTTCAACATGAATTTAATACAAAGCCTGGACAAAATTGAAAAGAAGTTGGATAAGGAGAGTGGCTCCAACAAATCAGGAAGCCACAGGACCCCTAAGGAAAAAGGAAGATCCGTGAGTGGTAGAAGACATCACCATCACTCCTAAGGACATCCCAATAGGAGAGCGCACAACAAATCAATTCCATCTCCTGTCAAAAAGCATCATAAGAAGTTTGGGGTGGATGAATTGAAAGGAGAGATGAACAAGATCAAACCTCCTTCTTTTGATGTTGAACACAAGAAGGATGAAGATGCTGAGAAATGGTTGCTAGGCACGAGGAAGTACTTCCAATTGCATAACTATTCTTCTCATGCATAAGGAAGAATTTTTATTTATCAGCTGAAAGGAAAGGTATCCATGTGGTGGGATCAGCGTGTGCAAGTGCAACACATCAAAGAGAAAAATGTGACTTGAAAGGAATCCAATAAGCATTTTTAGAAGAAATACCTAACCAAGAGGTATTATGAAAAAAATATGAAAGAGTTCTTTGAACTCAAACTGGGAAGCATGACCATTGATGAGTATGAAAGGATATTTTTAGAAATGTTGAAGTATGTCTCCTTCATCAAAGATGAGACAATTAAGATCCAGAGATATTTGAGTGGGCTTCCATCTTTCATCGATGATAAGATTCAATATGATGATCATAAAACATTGGAGGAAACCATAAGAAGATCCAAGTTCTTATATGATCAACAAAAAGGAAATCCTACTTTCCAGAAGGCTTGGGAGGACAAGAAGAAGTTTAAGAGGGAATAGAGGAAGAAGGGGAACAAGCCACCCTTTTTCAGGAATATTCCTCAAGGACAACCATCTTTTAAAGAGCACAGAATGGATGAGGTAGGTGGGAAAAGGCCAAGGCAACCACCTATTCAATGTTGGGGTTGTAAAGGAGACCATAAGTATATAGATTGTCCTCACAAAAGTGACAAAGTGAGAGCTATCCACAATGTACAACAATTTGAAACACTGGGGGACATGGGCATAAGTGTTCCAAGGATCCATGCAGCCTTGGACAACAAGCAAACAAAATATCAATCTCACATGATTCAAGTAGAAGGTATGATCAATAACCATGCCTTTACTATTTCAATAGATTCTTGAGCTAGTCATAGCTATATAGATCCTAAGGTAGTGGAAAGATTGCATTTTCCAAGAGGCAAGCATGGGAAATCTTGGTTGGTGCAACTAGCTACAGGAGCCAAGAGAAATCTTGGTGAGCTAGTTAAATCATGTCCAATGGACATGAATGGGCTGAGTACCAAGGCATACTTGAACATCCTACCCTTGGGTTCATATGACTGTCTAATTGGTATGGATTGGTTGGACCAACACCATGTCGTCTTAAACTGCCATAACAAGGCATTTACTTGCCTGAACGAGGAAGGGAACCCAAGAACAGTCAAAGGAATTCCTAGGGTAGTTAATGTCTGAGAGATCTCAACAATGCAGTTGAAGAAGTGCTACGGGAAGGGATGCCAAATATTCGCGGCTCATATGGTGGAAGCACCTGAGGATAAGGTGCCAAATCTTGAGGATCAGGCGGTCCTGAAATATTTTGAGGATGTGTTCAAGGAAATATTGAGATTTAACCTAAAAGAGATGTTGATTTCTCTATAAACTTAATCCCTGAAGCAACTCCACTATCGAAGACTCCCTACCGGATGAGTACTCCAGAGATGAAGGAACTGCAAATGTAGGTTGAAGAACTCCTGAGGAAGGGGTATATACCCCCAAGCGTGTCACCTTGGGGTGCCCCAGTTTTATTCGTGAAGAAGAAGGACAAGACATTGAGGTTGTGTATTGATTTCAGACAATTAAACAAAGTAAATGTAAAGAACAAATACCCATTGCCAAGGATAGATGACCTCTTCGATCAATTGAGGGAGGAAAAAATATTTTCAAATATTGATCTCAGATTTGGTTACCATCAAGTAAGGATCAGAGATGAAGACATCAGTAAGACCGCCTTCAGGACAAGGTATGGTCGTTACGAATTCATAGTGGTTCCATTTGGGCTATCAAATGTGCCAGTTGTTTTCATATGCTTAATGAATGGTGTTTTCTAGGAATACTTAGACATGTTTGTCATTGTCTTTTTGGATGACATCTTTGTGTATTCCAAGTCAGAAGAAGAGCATGAGTATCAATTGAGGATGGTGTTACAAGTGTTAAGAGAGCACCAACTGTATGCCAAATTAAGCAAGTGCTCATTCTATCATAACCAAATTCACTATTTGGGGCATATAATATCCGAAGAAGGGATAGCAGTGGACCCCAAAAAGATTGAAGCTATAAAAGGGTGGATAGCACCTAAGAAAGTGACAAAAGTCAGATCCTTCATGGGTCTATCTGGCTACTACAAAAGATTCATTGTGGAGTTTTCAAGGATTGCTCACCCGATTACTTCCTTGCAAAGGAAGGGGGTGAAGTTTAAGTGGACAACAGAGTGTGAAAAGAGCTTCCAACATTTGAAGCAATTGTTAACCAGTGTGCCAATTCTGAGAATTGTAGATACGAATGAAGATTTTGTGGTTTGCACATATGCATGCAAAGAAGGACTTGGTGGAGTCCTTAGTCAGAATGGATTTGTGGTATGCTTTGAATCCAGAAAATTTAAAGAGCATGAAAGGCTCTACGCCACTCATGATTTGAAGTTGGCATCCATAGTGCACACCTTGAAGAAGTGGAGGCACTACATCATGGGAAAAATATTTGAGCTGAGGCCAGACCATAATGGTCTGAAATATTTGTTTGATCAACCAACTTTAAATGACAGGAAAAGCAGATGGTTAGAGTTTATCTGTGAGTATGACTTTGATATCAAGCAGATCAAAGGAAAAGAGAACAAAGTGGTTGATGCACTTAGTAGGAGAGTGCCTGAGCTACATGCTACAACCATTAGCATGTATCAGACTGATATTAAAGGCAAAATTTCTGAAGCTACAAAAGCATATTTGCAGTACATGGAGTTGGTAACAAAGCTACAACAAGGTAAAATGCAACAGAAGGTTGAAGATTATAAATTGGGAAATGATGAAATTATCTTGTACATGAACAAAATTTATGTACCGATTTCGCATGAATTGAGGAGTATAATCTTGAAAGAGATGCATAATGTACCTTATGTAGGACACCCAGGATATCAGAAATCAGTAGCAGCTGTCAAGAGCCAATATTATTGGCCAGCCATGAAGAGGGAGATTGTTGAGTACATTGCTAAATGTCTGGAGTGTCAAAAGGTCGAGGCTAAGCATAGGCACCCAACTGGGTTGCTGCAACCATTGGCCATTCCTGAGTGGAAGTGGGAAGTGGTGTCAATGGACTTCATCACCAAATTTCCAAGAACAAGCAAGAAGCACGATTCTATCATGGTGGTAGTGGTGGACAAGCTTACTAAAGTTGCCCATTTCATTCCAATGAAGATTACTAACAAGGAAACCAATGTTGTTTATATTTATATGAAGGAAGTAGAATGCTTTCATGGCATACCCAAGACAATTGTGTCTGACGGAGACCCAAATTTCACCTCAAAGTTCTGGAAGGGATTATTCAAAGGGTTCGAAACAAATCTGAACTTTAGCACAGCTTATCATCCCGAGTCTGACGGGAAAACAAAAAGGGTGAGCCAAGTGATAGAGGATATGCTAAGGATGTATGTGATGGATAAACCATCAAAATGGGAAGAGTCTCTACACTTGGTATAATTTGCCTACAACAATGGGTACCGGGCATCTTTGAAGATGAGCCCATTTGGGGCACTTTATGGTAGAAAGTACAACACACCAATAAGTTGGGATAACCCAATTGATAGAGCAGTAGTTGGACCAGAGTTGTTCAGGGAAATGGAAGAGAAAATGTTGAAGATAAAACAAAATTTGAAAGTTGCTCAAGACAGGAAGAAAAGCTATGCTGACAAGGGCAAAACTCACAGGGAGTTTAAAGTGGGTGATCATGTATTCTTGAAAGTGAAGGCCAACAACAGTTCCCTGAAATTGGGAAATTGTTCCAAGTTGGCAGCTAGATATTGTGGGCCGTTTGAAATCCTAGAGAGGATTGGACTAGTAGATTTTATGCTTGCATTACCTACATATATGACCATTCATAATGTATTTCATGTATCCTTGCTTAAGAAATATATACCTAATGCTAATCATCTTATTGATTGGAATGTGATTCAGGTGGAGCAAGAAGGCGCTTTCCAAGTGCATCCGGTATGCATTATGGATCGTAAAATCAAACAGCTCTGGAATCGAGCCAAAGAGCTTGTAAAGGTCCTATGGACTTGGTACGATCATGAGGAGGCAACTTGGGAGCACAGAGATGCAATGTGAGCAGAATACCCGCATCGTTTTTGAATATTTTGAAAATCTTGCCAATGTATGTAATTAGTATGCACTAAGGACAATGCATAAATAAGGGGAGGGGATTGTAATACCGCAAGGCCGATCCCCTGCTGAATTGTAATTATGTTATAGGCTGGTGAGCCAAGTGATTATAAGCTAGGTGGCTTATGTGATGTTAAAGTCCTGTGAGCCTATTTTTTTATATGTAATTATGCATATCATTAATATAAAATACATCATTGTGTGTAGAGCGACCACAAAGAAAGAGTTATGGGGGACTAAGCTCCACTAGGTGGGTAAGGGGAAGGGGCTATGAGGCTAGGGGAAAAGGGCTAATCTTAAGAGATTAAACCCAAGAGAATAATATATATTTATTATTTTCTTAAGGCTGTGACGAGGATATTAATTTATCCTAAGTTTTTCTTGAAAAGGGAATGAATCCCTAGTGGAGGGACTCGTACTCCAGGAAATCCATGTGTCAATCAAGGCACATGAAATTTTATATGGGGAAATAAGTCGTTGTGAGGGTTCTCTTGGCATTCTATCCATCCTTCCTCACTCACTCATGCACTCACTCACTGACTTGCGCACCAGTCATTCTCTCCATTGTTGAACCTCCTCCATCATCGACCTTGTAACTTGCATGCACTACTCGCTTGAGCCCGTACCCTAGCTTAACGGTTGGTTGTTGTTGCCATCACCTATGCCATACCTGAGTTATGTTTCTTTTGTTAGCACCATAAGTCACCTATGGATTGCGACAGAGGTAAGCCTAGTACCCATCAGGTTATATGTCACGATTAATGGATTTAAAGAGGTCAAATGGGGCAGACTCAAGAGAATATCGTTTTAACTTAGAAAACTGGGGCAATATGAACAAGTAAATAAGGTCTTGATCAACTTCAACTAGTAAGTTGTAGTAAGGGTGAGTAGGAGGAAGAAATTGAGGAGAAGATGTAAAGGTCTGCTCTGGACATCAGGTCTTCCAGCAGCCTAAGGAGGAAAAACTCTGAAAACAAGATCCTCTTGAATTCGAAGTTTCAGGAAACTGAAAAAACTATAACTGCACTGCAATCAAACATCCATTACAACACAATCACCACAATCCATGTGAATCCTTCAATCATGAACATTCAATATCAGACGCAAATAAGTTGGAAATAGAAGTTGACTTTCATTAAACAAGAAGTATCAAATCAAGTTACATAACCAAAGAACCAGAGATTCCTTAAAACATTACGATACAGGAGCTTAGCTCAACCATCGACCTCTAATAAAACTCAAAACTACATACATATACTCAAAAATTCGCCCAGCATAGGCGTGCTCGAACTACTGCATTAATGTTTTCAGTCAGCACCTGCTCTATCAGATTGTGCAGTCCTCCTCATGTCAGATGTGAGCCAGGCGTCGTTATGTGCTTTACAGAGAAATTTGTCCATAAGGAAGCTTCAGATGGATAGTCTGCCTTTATGACCGATCTCTGCATGTTTTGAATTTATGGGGGTGAGACAGTGGATCGATCGCTCAGTTCCACACGCTTCTTCTCGAGATCGTCACGAGGCTAAATACCTAGGAGTTTTTGTGTGCTACTGGTGACTCTACACTGCAGATCCTATGAAACCCATGACCTTCCTCTTTTGCGCTTCCGAAATCTTGAGCCTCAGGTGCCAGCTCCTTCTTCATCACCCCTTCATGCTTGTGACCCAGGGCTCCACCTCTGAGCGCTTCGCAACTTCGGGCTTTAGGTGCACTGATGTGAGCCACTCCCGAATCTCTTGATCCCCGAGCTCTCGAACTGGATATTAGCGAGCGTTGTCTCCCATCCGATATGTGCGCACCATATAACAATGCGCCTCGACTTTGGATGACACACATTTGTGGGTTTTTAAGCCCCCTTCTTTCGCATTTTGTCACCTAAGGGCCAAATCCAAAGGAAAAACATCCCCCTGTAAGAATGTGTGATAACATTAGGCTCCATGGGGGATAGAGTCCTCCCTGCGAGGCTCTAAGAACTCCTTTTGCAGTTCCATCCGCCTTCTGCATTGGGCTATGGAGTCAACCTCAAAACACCCTGCTGAGGAATACAGGCTGATAAGTAAAAACAAAAATAAACACACATGCTCCAAGGAGCTTATTTATGTACAGTCCTAAACTAATTTAATTTTTACACAGTGCTAGGTGAAAGCAAACTTCCACCATAGCCATTCAAACAACTTCCTAGTTGCAAATTTGTTTATTCTGTCAATGATTGATAATAGATAATGCAACCGTGACGGCAGAACGGTTACATTCTTTAGCTTTCCTCCTAATGTTGAGGTCAGGATAAAGCTGGGTGGCTCCAAAACATTCGAAAAATACAACTCCGCATACACCCCTATAGGGTCATGAAAATGGTGACAAAACACATGGGACTGATAGCATATATCTTCTTCTACTACAGACTGTGTATAAACAATCCCCTCATGTGTCTCAAGTAAGGGACGCTCCTGGTCAAATATTTGAGTTACCTCTTTTGTGACAAGGCCAACCTCTGGATCATTCTCCCTGTCTTCGTAGTGATCAAATATAGGATAATCTTGTTGCTCCTCATCACTAGAATATTTGTCAAAAATGGGTTGCCCTTCATAGCTATGATCAACCTATAAAACAATAATTTAATCAAGAATACAACTGTTAATAATATCCATTCCAGGAACATTAGTAATTTCTACTTCTAATTGTTGATACACAGGCTGGATGCTCCCCAAGTCAACAAAATGTGAGGTAGGGGTCTGCTCTTCTTCATTTGAGTACTCATCAAAGATGGGTAAGTGCAGAACTCTTTTATTTTGCAAAGAAAAATGAGCGACCTCTTGATTCTTCTCTTCAATCCTGGGTGAAAATACATCATGGGAAACCTCTTGAAGAAAAAGAGAAGAATAATCCTCCACAATTATCTCCTCTTTTACAAATAAGATAACAGGTGCATCAGGGGGATAATGCGATACATCTATGGCCATGCAATCATCAACACTATCAGCACTCAAAACTGGAAGGCCTTCTTCATGGGGAATAGAAAGAGGAAAGCTTTCATCTACACTTCCTCTTTCGATTAGATCTCCACGAGACTCATCATACGAGGAAGACTCTGTCATCTGCTAGATGTGGAAGGAAAACTTCTTAAAACAATCATCCAAAATAAGATGAGACAGGTAAATCTTCTCGTAATATGAATTAAAGGCATTGTGAAAGTCCTTTAAAGAACAGATACTAGCAGCAAGGAGAGCTTGACAACATTCACGAGCATATCCCTCTAAAGAAAATCTGAAGATCTTGATCAAGACATCCTCGTGAACAAAATCATGCTCAAGCATGCATATATGAAAGTTAAATAAATGCTCACCGAGGTGGTCATGCTCGCTGCCTCTGAACCTCGGAAGATAGTCATCCCATTCATTTATAGTTGGCACTAGATGTGGATAACCAACTATGGTTGAGAAATCGAAGGGGGCAAACCTCTTGGCCAGGATAGCCTCCATAGCCTTTTGATTTGTCTCCTTTCAGTTGAGTCACCAACATATTCTGCACAGTGGAGTCACCATGGTGAAAGATAATGAGTCAGAATAATGTGTCTAGCTTTAGTTCACCATCTAAAACTGGATCTCTACAATGTGGTTCTTCCCAGGGAGCTTTTCAATCTGGGATAACAAAAAAAAAAATCTTGAGAAAGCCTTCCTTGTCATAATAATCCCCTCTAGGTCACCTTCAGGTGTAGCCAGAGGTAGCCACAACTGAAACAGTGGAGTCACCTCAGTGGAGTCGCCAAGTGCACAGATGCAATATTTGATGTACTAAGTTTTGATGCACCTTCATAACCAGTAAGCTTTGTCGTTCAACCCCGGGGAAAATCTTCAATTCGTCTCTGGAAACAACGCTAGAAATGTTAGCACCAGAAGTCACCTCTGGATTGCGACAGAGGTAAGCCCAATACCCATCAGGTTATATGTCACAGTTAATGGATTTAAAGAGGTCAAATGAGGCAGACTCAAGAGAATATCATTTTAACTCAGAAAACTGGGGCAATATGCACAAGAAAATGAGGTCTTGATCAACTTCAGCAAATAATTTGTAGTAAGGGTGAGTAGGAGGAAGAAATTGAGGAGAAGATGTAAAGTTCTGCTCTGGACATCAGGTCTTCCAACAGCCTAAGGAGGAAAAACTTTGAAAACAAGATCCTCTTGAATTCGAAGTTTCAGGAAACTGAAAACGCTATAACTGCACTGCAATCAAACATCCATTACAACACAGTCACCACAATCCATATGAATCCTTCAATCATGAACATTCAGTATCAGACGCAAATAAGATGTAAATATAAGTTGACTTTCATTAAACAAGAAGTCTCAAATCAAGTTACATAACCAGAGAACCAGAGCTTCCTTAAAACATTACAATACGGGAGCTTAGCTCAACCATCGACCTCTAATAAAACTCAAAACTACATACATATACTCAAAAATTTGCCCAACAAAGGCGTGCTCAAACTACTGCATTAACATTTTCAGTCGGTGCCTGCTCTGTCAGATTGTGCAAGCCTCCTCATGTTAGATGCGAGCCAGACATCGTTATGTGCTTTACAGGAAAATTTGTCCATAAGGAAGCTTCTGATGGAAAGTTTTCCTTTACGACCACTCTCTGCATGTTTTCCATTTATGGGGGTGAGACAATGGATCAACCGCTCAGTTACACGCGCTTCTTCTCGGGATCACGATGAGGCTAAATTCCCAGGGGTTGTTGTGTGTTGTTGGCAGCTCTACACTGCAGGTCCTATGAAACCCGTGACCTTCCTCTTTTGCGCTTCTGAAATCTCGAGCCTCAGGTGCCAACTCCTTCTTCATTGCCCCTTCATGCTTGTGACCCAGGGCTCCACCTCTGAGCACTTCGTGACTTCGGGATTTGGGTGCACTTATGTGAGCCACTCCTGAATCTCTTGATCCCCGAAGTCCCGAATTGGAGCTTAGCGAGCGCTATCTCCCCTCTGATATGTGCACGCCTTAGCACAATGCGCCCCGAATTTGGATGACACACATTTGTGGGTTTTTAATCCCCCTTCTTTTGCATTTTGTCACCCAAGGGGCAAATCAATAGGAAAAACATCCCCCTGCAAGAATATGTGATAAAAACTTTCATCACCCTTACCTGTTTGACTTAGGAGTTGGATAGAAGAAGTAGGTTGTCAAACCTATGGGTTTGAAGAGGTGGGTTGTCAAGCCCGTGGATTGAAGAAGTAGGCTGTCAGGCCTATGAGTAACTCTCCTCAAGTGGGAGAGGTTGTTGGGGAAGTGAATTCTCCTGGAAGGAGCCCAACAATAGCTACAGATATCTGAGAATTCATGTACGACCCTTTGTTGAATCCCTAGAAGGGAAGTGGAGCAGTCGATGGACTGTTGAACAATGGTGTATACTTCCCGGGGTGGGACATGCATGTGAGGAATGAGAGGTTGTGATTTGTGGGCATAAGTTGTCTCTTGGGAGGGAATCCTTCCTAATGTATTGTGCAACTTCTCGTAGTCTCAACCTAGCTTAGGAATCCCTTGCCCGGGTGGACTTTAGTCCCAGCTCGGGGGTGACCCACTACCGAGAGTGATGAGCAACGTGGTCTAAGGTTGGGAGGTTCATGGAAGGTCTACACGTTGTTGGTGGTCTTCTCATAAAAAGATAAGTACCATTTCTATGTTAATTTCTATGTTGTGTATCATGTACATGTCTTGATATTTATAAGAATTGCACGTGTTGTTGCATATATATTTTACTGTTAATTCTGCATAAATATGTGTTGTAGCAAAAAGTAGATGTTGTTTTCAAGTTATTAAGTATGGTATTTTCCACGAATGATAGTGAGTCTTTTTGTAAGGTGGCATGGCCCAGCCCTGGAATGGTTGGGGACGCTACAATTTTATATCAGAGCTTGAATAGAGCAGTTTCTTTGAAGTAGCATACCCCAGCTTGGCAGCGCGAATACGTTACATCCACGTTGTATTTCAATTTGCCACTAGGATCCATTGGTAATTATAATTATTTTTAAAAAGCATTCTTTGGTAAATTTGGTGAATAATCTACCCCAATTGCACTCTTGAAAGAACTAATGGAAATTAAGATGGATAAGAAAGAACAAACAAAATACTTTAACCAATGTTTCACCACCATTCTAAATAAATTCTCAACATATTTTTCCCTGATTGAAGAAGTAATAATTGAATATTATAGTTTTTCTTTGCATGCATATGTTTCCATGTTTGTTAAGAGAAATAGTAAAAATACTCTAGCTGAAAATTTTAAAGAAGCCAAAAATGGGCAAAAAGAGATGTTATGTTTGGCAATAAATCCAGGAAATGAGAAAACTAAAGCTACTCCTAAGAAATTCATTTCTCTACCCAAACCACCCTCCAAAACAATTACTGAGATTCAGGATAAAAGACCCCATAGGCACGGAGAGGGTTTTATGTTTGGTTAAGAAATTATCAAATGATATTGTGGATTCAAAAAAGAACTATACAAAAAACACTTCTAACCTAAGAAATTTTAGACCTTTGTATAGGAAAGCTATCACTTCTCCAAAGCCACCTAAACCTGCAAATTTCAACTTGAACTTAGAGGATGTAGGGATGGACAATTATTGCACTTATCATCATACACATAATTCTAAAAAAAGATGTCAACAATGGTTTCATTCAATGAATTTAGTGGCAAATCAATTTCTTTATCAACAAAAATAGACTGAAATACCCGTTCGAGAAGCTGAAAATGAGGAAGTTATGGGAGAAGAAGAAGAAATAGAATAAGAAACGATGTTTCTACAATACATGTCACTTGGTCTTCAAGACAGTGATGAGTAAATGGTGGGAGAAACCTAGGCTAGCTAAAGAATACAAAGAGATTACAGCCTAAGAAGTAAGGGGCATGTTCACTTAGATAATCGAAACACAAGGATAACCGAGATACAATAACAAAGATACAATAAAATTGGTTTCTATTCAATAAGAAAATGTGTTGAAACTGTAAAATGCAGTGGAAAACAAGCTTGCTAAAATGGTGGCGGCTTATCTTTGAGAAGAGATGTGACGGTTGCGCTCATTCAAGGGAAGATGGTTATAATGAGGCTCTCCAATCCTTTTTACAATAAACAGGAATGCCAAAACCCTAGACATCCAAAAATCTAACCCTCGGAGACGAAGCGCCAAAAGTCATGTGGGCCCCGTTGGGGTAAGTTAGTACATCAACTTCCCGGAGTCGTAAATTTTGCATACTATCTCCGTTTTACGCGAACAATAGCATGTTCGAAAGGTTTATCTGAGGACTACACATGTTGTCGTCAGACTCTATATTATTTAATAGTTTCACTATGGCGAGCCCTAAAAACGCTTTTTAGGGCCTCAAAACAACCCTGGAAGTCAGGAAAAACTGCCAAACTGGAAAACTACCAAAATGAGCCAGTTGGAATAGGAGGGAGGTCATCGACATCCATCTGGATAACACAACCTACCATAAATCCTAAGAAAATTTTATTTCCTACCTCACCCAAGAAAACAACAATAACAAACATATCTTGGATGACCATGGATTACAATGTGATTGAGGATATGAAGAAAACAAAAGAAAATGTTTCAATTTTTGACATCTACAATATTCCTCAACAAAGAGACCTTATTTTGCAAATTTTTAAGAAATATTTTGATATATTTTTTATGTTTTGGTAGCTGCGAGAGGTATTAACCTCGAGGACAACCTTTTTGCTTAGAGAAGAAGATTCTTGAAGTAAGAAAACCATTAAACAGATGTGGAAATACCCTAGAAGAGAAGTCGGCCCAAGGAGAATAATAATAAAGAATTAGAAGGCTCCATAAAGATAAGTTGGCCCCACATTAAAAGTCACTTGGATAGGCTAGTATAAATAGAGGCAAGCGCTAGCTCATTTGAAACACACTCTCACTCACTCGGTTAGGGCGCAATTCTAAGGAGCAACAATTGCAGCAACTACAGTGGTGAAGCAGAAGGAGGCACAAGTCTGAGGAAGGTGACACAATAGTGGTAGTGGTGAAGTCTCTCCTTGCTCAGTGTTTCTGGTATCTCTCTCTTATGCGCTTCTCTTGGTACTGTGTTGTTGCCGCAATTGTGTTGGTACTTCTATTTAATCTAGTCGTTGTGCTAGGGTTTATTTGTTGGTTCTAGAGTGGAGTTGATAGAATCTATCTAAGAAAAGGTTATTGTGCCCGAAGGTGGGATGTGAAAGTGCCTATGGTTGGGTGATGATGGTGTAACATTGTCTATGGTTTAACGAGTATACCAAAATTTAACATGGTATCAGAGATAGTTTCCTTCAGAACAATCTAACCACTGGAAGGAAGATCATCATTTTCCCCTATTTTCAAGCTTGTTGAGCACTCACAAAGCCAACAAGAAGGTCTCTTAAGGAGGGCGCATTTTTTCTCTGGATCAGATCTCCAAAATTCTGAAATTGAAAAATTAGGGTTTCCTCATAAAACCCTAGGTCAAGGCGTTTGACATATAAAGGATGAGTTGAAGTAGATTCTTGAAGAAAGGAGGTTGCCTTGGCATAGCACACTATCTGGTAAGTCCAAAACTCATTTCTTTAAAGTTTCAATTTTTGTCATATTTCTAGATCCTGGGGCAGAATGACTTTTAGCACTAAGCTTGATGAAAAGCTTGAGGGTGTTGATAACTTTATAGCATGGAAATATAGAGTGATGCTCATTCTAGAAGAGAATTACCTAGAAGGGTTCATTTAAGAAGAAGTTCATGAGCCAGAGGGAGATGAGGCTAAAGCAAAGTACAAGAAGAATATGGTTAAGGGAAAGGGGATCATTGCAGATCTATCAAGGATCACTTAATCCCTCATGTATCATCATTGAAGACTCCAAAGAAAATATTTGATGCCTTATCCCAATTATATGAAAGCAAGCATATCAACCAGAATATGACATTGAGGAAACAACTAAAAAATGTGAATATGCAGAGGTCATAAACCACTCAATCCTACTTCACGAGGGTATCTCAAATCAAAGAAAAAATTGAAGCCATTGGAGACATAGTTGAAGAAGTTGAGCTAGTAATGACTACATTTAATGGTCTCCCAAAGTCTTGGGAATCATTTATTCAGGGAATCTGTTCAAGAAGAAAGCTAACAAAGTTCAGTAGGCTATGGGAAGACTACACTCAAGAAGAAGCTAGATTGGCAGCAAGAGAAGAAAAGTTGGGTAATGATGAAAATCAAGCACTAGCAGCACATACAAGAAAAGGAAAGAGAAGAAAAGAGGATCATCCTCACTTGAAGTTTCAAAAGACTCAAAAGGATTATTCAAGTTACAAATGCTACATTTTCCAGAAGATGGGACACATTGCTAGAAAATGTCCCGACGCAAAAGATCAGAGAAAAAAAGGAAAGTATAAAAGACATCATGCTCATGCCCCAGAAAATGATGAATTTGTTTAGAAGAAAGCAAAATAAGATGATTCAAGTGAAGAATATGTATTGACATCATCCCTTACAAAGATAGTCACTCATGGAATTGACACGTGGCTTATTGATAGTGGTGCTTCTAAGCACATGACCAATTACAAGGATTCTCTTTCAAAACTGGTTCAGAAGGATTCACCTCATAAGCTGAAGCTCGATGATGACTATCAGTGTCCCATTAAAGGGGTAGGAGAATCCTCCTACATGTTGGATTCTGGAAAGCCTATGAAGATGAAATATGTTTTGTATGTACCTGGTTTGAAGAAGAATCTCCTTTTTATCTCAGCATTGGATGAGAAAAGATTCAGAGTTGCCTTCATTTATGGTGAAGTTCTTATGTGGCCAAGAGGAAAGTCTATTGATGATGTTATTATGATTGGTGTTCAAAAAGGATGTCTATACAAATTAAAGGTACACTCAGATTCAACATTAGTTCACAGTACAGTAAATCTGAGTGAGCTATGGCATAGAAGACTTGCTCACATACATTACAAAGCATTACCGATCATGAGAAAGATGGTGACACGTTTGCCAGAGATTCGGGTGAATCATGATGGTATATGCAAGGGATGTGCACAAGGCAAGAACATGAAGAGTCTGTTTCTAAGCAGTGACAACAAAGCCAAAGGAGTTTTGGACATCATGCACTCAGACTTGTGTGGACCATTGACAACCACTTCACTTAGCATGTATGTATATTATGTTTCATTTATTGATGATTTCTCACATAAAACTTCGATTTATTTCTTGAAAACAAAAGGGGAAGTATTCAACAAGTTCAAGGAATTCAAATCCCTTGTAGAAAATCTTTTTGAAAAGAAGATAAAGATTTTAAGGTCAAATAATGGAGGAGAGTTCACATCAGATGAAGTCAAAGCATTCTACAAAGAAGTTGGGATTAAGAGGGAGCTCTCTACTCCCTACAATCCTCAGTAGAATGGTGTGGTAGAAAGAAAGAACTGGATGATAATGGAAGTAGTAAAGGCCATGATTCATGATAAAAAATTATCGATGCATCTATGGGCAGAAGCAGCCAGGACCACTTTATATGTGCATAATAGAAGTCCTCACTGTATACTTGGGAACAAGACACCAGAAGAAATGTTTGTAGGAGAAAATTCATAGGTCAACCACCTAAGGATATTTGGTTGTCCAATATATGTGCATGTTTCTAAGGATAAGAGATCGAAGTTGGATCCTTTAGATAAGAAGTGTATATTTGTTGGATATAGTGAGACATCGAAGGCATATAGAATCTACATCCCTAGTCATAGGAAGATTGATACTAGAAGAGATGTTACCTTCGCTGAGGATGCAACCTTCAATAGATCGAGGCAGACTCATACAAATGAGGTCCATGATGAGGATCCTGAAGCTCCTAGAGTTGCAGATACATATACAGGTAATGACATTGTACCATAATAGTATGTTCAAGAAGATCATGATATGGTAGAACCACAGAGACCTGTTGATCCACCCCGAGAGATGATTACAAATAAGAGAAGACTAGCTTGGGCTCGAGAGATTATTCAGGATGTAGAAAAGTATGGTGCTCCAGATAGAACTTTTAGAGAAAGTAAGAAATCGCGACCATATTCTAGCTACATGGCATTGCTAAGTGATATCATTGATGCAAAGCCTACCTATTATGAAGAGGCCATAGAGAAGAAAGCATGGAAGGATGCCATGATTGAGGAGTACCAATACATTATGAAGAATGATGTTTGGGATGTGTTTCCAAGACCAAAAGGGAAGAGAGTGGTGAGTTCAAAATGGATCTACAAGACAAAGCATTGAGTTGATGGTAGTATCGAGAAATATAAGGCAATATGTGTGGCTCATGGTTTCTCCTAGAAAGAAGGAATGTGTTATGAGGAGACATTTTCTCATGTGGCGAGATACACTTCGATTAGAGCTATACTTGTGATAGTTGTAGAAGTGAAATGGAAGGTACACCAGATGGATGTGAACTAGACAACTTTTCTAAATGGTGTAGTAAAAGAGGAAGTGTACGTGGAGAAACCATAAGGTTTCGAGACACATGACAAGTAGACACATGTGTGCAGGTTGAATAAAGCCTTGTATGGATTGAAGCAAGCACCCCGGGCATGGTACGGTAGAATTGACAGTTTTCTAATGAGCTTGGTCTTTACCAAGAATAAAGCATATTCCAACCTTTACTACAAATTTGTGGATGGTGGACCATTGATATTACTACTATATGTGGATGACATGTTTCTAACAGGAGACAAGAATCTCATCGCTAAGAGTAAGAGGAAGTTTTTTATAGATTTTGAGATGAAAGACCTGGGTATGATGCATTATTTCTTAGGTCTAGAGGTATGGCAGAAACTAGATGAGGTTTTTCCTTAACCAAGGAAAATATACTATAGAAATCTTGAATATATTCAAAATGATGGATTCTAAAGACATGCCTACACCGATGATGACAAACCTGAAGTTATTGAGTGATACATCTTTAGCGACAGTGGATGCCACTGTGTATAGACAGATGATTGGTTCGTTGATGTATTTGATGAACACAAGGCCAAATATATGTTTTTCAATGAACACATTGAGTCAGTATATGGTTGAATTGAGACGTGTTCACTTGATGGTGGAAAAACACATATTGAGGTACTTGAATGGTACAGTTGAATATGGACTCAGATATGTTTCAGAACATGAGATAATATTGCAAGGCTATGCTGATTCAGATTACATCGATAGTGTCACAGATCGAAAGAGTACATCAAGATGTTGCTTCAGTTTGGGATCAACCATGATATCGTAGCTTAGAAGGAAGTAGACTAGTGTGGCACTCAGTACGGTTGAGACAAAATATACAGTAGCATGTTCAGCTAGTTGTGAATTTGTGTGGATTCAGAAGTCTCTTGCAGCGTTGTTTGATCTCGATTTGGAGGTCACTTGTATCTTATGTGACAACTAGAGTTTCATAAAGTTGTTAGAGAATCCAGTGTTTCATGACAAGTCAAAGCACATCGAGATCAAGTACCATTATAATTGAGACATGGTACAAAAGGGAGCAGTGAAGCTCTAGTATGTTTCTACAGATAAGCAGATAGTCGATGTGTTGACCAAGCCTCTTTCGAAGATAAAGTTTGAGTATTTCAGGGACAAGCTTGGTGTGGTCCAGAACGACTTCCCTTGAAAGAGGGAGTGATGTGTTACAGATGTGATTCCAGGGGAAGTAGTATGCAGAGTGTGGCAACAATGAGTAGTCATTCACGAGCACATTACTAATTGTGGCACCAGTTAGTATGACATCATACAGGGTCAACAGTGTGTCGAGCCTTCGAGGCTGGCAGTTTCCCAGCTTTTCAAGCTAGGGGGACAACCATGAGTGTGGTTGGAGGTGTTTCCTATCCTTGGGCTAGATGGGTAGTGTGTGCGTACTATATCGCCTAATCCTTTTGTTTAGATTCCTGGTCACTATGAATTGGATGCCTGGTGTGCCAACCAGAAGGGATAGCTTCAAGGCTAGTTGTCTAGGTTTTGTGTGAGATGGACAGATGCGATAGTTGCCTAGTTCTGTGTGAGCTAGATGAAGTCTTGTAATGACATAAGGTCTGAAAGGATGTCAAGACCCATAAGGTTCGAAAGGATGACGAGGTTGTTCCCACTAGAGAAATACTACATATGTTGATAAGGCCCCAGATGCATGATTGTGGCATAACCATCATATAGTCTATGTGTGACTATGATAGATATTGTTTGGCTATGATGGTGATACTTGTGACATGATCTGTTTGATCATGAGATAACCTGTGTGGGTGTGGTGATTCTACCTGTAGACTGGTCTGCAAGACCATGTGATTCTTTCCCATTTCATGTGAGATGGATGGATGTGATTGACACCATTACTTGAAGAACATCATGGATAATACCTCCCTAGCTAAGAGGGAGTGTTGATTTTTTGGTAGATGCGGGAGGTATTAACCTCCAGGACAACCTTTGTGCCTAGAGAAGAGGATTCCAGAAGCAAGAGAACCATTAAATAAATGTGTAAATACCCTAGAAGAGAAGTCAGCCCAAGGAGGATAATAATAAAGAATTATAAGGCTCAAGAAAGAGAATCCAGACCCACATGAAAAGTCACTCGGACATGATAGTATAAATAGAGACATGCGCTAGCTCATTTGAAACACACCCTCACTCACTTAGTTAGGGCGCAAGTCTAAGGAGGAAATAATTGCAACAACTACAATAGTGACACAAAAGGAGGCACACGTCTGAGGAAGGTGGTGTAGCAGTTGCAGTGGTGAAGTCTCTCCTTGCTCAGTCTTTTTGGTATCTCTTTCTATTGCACTTCTCTTGGTAAAGGTACGTTTCTTGGTAATGTGTTGTTGTCATAGATGTGTTGGTATTTATGGTTAAGTTAGTCATTGTGCTAGGTTTTATTTGTTGTTTCTAGAGTGGACTTGCCAGAATCTATCTAAGAAAAGGTTATTGTGCTCGGGGGTGGCACGTGTAAGTGACTATAGTTGGGCGACGATGGTGTAACATTGTCTATGGTTAAATGAGCATACCAAAATTCAACATATACCTCACAAGACAGTGAAAACACAACCCTATTCTAGTAAAACCAAACTCCAAGACAAAACAAAAAGCTTCTATGAATGATGATCAATCAAAGTCTCAAACCCCACCCTTTTTGTTGACATTTGAAATTTTCAACTACAATGTGCATAATTGTTTGGTTGATTCAAGAGCGTCATTAAATGTAATGCCTTTCTTGGTGTGTAGCAAGATAAATGCTACTCCAACCAAGTGTGCAACTTGAATTGTCCAACTAAACATGTTAGAGGTTAAAGTTATTGGGGAGCCTAAAACGTTTTAATAAGGGTAGGTTCTAACCCAAAGGTATACCAGATTATAGACATTATTGTTCTTAATATTCCTAAATGGTCTTTTTCTTATCATTGATTGGTATCATCTATGGTTACCATGGAATGGACAGAAAAACCAAATTTGTGTTGATCGAGAGGCTCATGTGAAGTATATAGTCATAGAACTAGAAGGAGCTAATGAACCATTACAATTTACACATTCAATTTTGGGCAATTATTTTCTTGAAATTGAAATAGGAAATTACACATTAGAGGAATCACCCTTGGAATTTTCGTAATAGTTCGAACTCCTTCATTGTACTTGTGTTGATGAAAATGACAATTATACCATAGTAAATGTACAAATCAGTCTTTCAACAAATTTGAATACTAACATTTGAACTTTATTTTTTGATGGTTCTAAATTAGAGGAAGGTGCGGGATCTAACAGTATTTTGATAAATCCACGATAGAAAAGGCACCACCTTATCTCCTATAGGCTTAAGTTTGATTGTGCCAACAATATTGCAATGTATGAGGCTTTAATTCAAGACATAAGAAAATAAATCAATTTTAAAGTGAAATCCTTAAAAGTTTTCGGTGATTAAGAGATAATCACGAGGCAGTAAAAAAAATTATTCACTACTTATCGCCTCATTTGAAAAGTTACCAACATGAGGTATGGAAGTTAATTGATGAATTTGATAGTTTTAACATTACTTCTATTCCACGATTTAAGAATATAGTTGTTGATATGTTGGCTAATGTTGCTTCTAAACTGACTCCAATAAATGATGGATTTTCTAATAAATTACTATTTAGCCCATAAGTTCCTAATAATGTTACTAACCAAAGCATGTTTAGTGATAATTGTTAGAATATAGAAGATAGTGTGCTCGTTTTACCATTGACAATACCCTCGTCACCCAACCATATGCCTAAGCCACCCTCCGAGCACCTTAACCTTGACTGAGAATTACTCCGGAAGCAAACCTAGGCTAGATAGCCAAACAAGGTGTAGCACATCTTCCTCCAAGGATAGCGCACCAACAATAACTTATCAGATAGTCCAAACCCTAGCAAAGAGATAATCCAAACTCATACTGAAAACTAGTTGTTGTTGCACTTGCACCTGTAGCTCTCCTCCACATGTGCGCACCAAAATGGGAACTGCAGTGCTGAGATGTGTCAAATGAGAACTGGTGCCCTGTATTTATATTGGTTCTGGGAGATTTGTTGGGGCCAACTTCTCCTTCTGGATATGTGTCTATTCAGTGTATTATTATTATTTATGGCCGACTTCTTCTCTTGGAGGCTAATAACCTAATATAAATTATCTTCTTGAGCCGACAAGACTTCTAGGGTTATTAGCCAACTCATTAGGGTTTTCTCTTTCTTTCCAGAGTCTTCTATTCTTGTCAGGTTCACACTTGGAGGTAAATACCTCCCGCAGCTACCATAATATTAACACTCCCTCCTAGCTAGGGAGGTATTACAGGTAATGGTCTTGAGCACAAAAACATACCATTTACCCTGTAGCATCAATATAGTCATCTAGACTATCTCATGACTAGATCATGCGCATCACCATCACCATCAGTTGCATCATCTCTCGAAACCATACTTCATCTGAGTAATTAGACATGAGGCTGGATAAGTCACTCACACCATAGAGTGATACAAGAGCCACTCTTATAATCTAGAGGAGTAAATGCTCTGAACCAATTTTCGTCTGGAAAATCTCTATTCATCATTCGTCTGGATGGTGATTATTTCCAATAAACCGTTGATAGTCTTCAAGGCAGTTAGAACAAAAATAGAACACAAATATGTCTATCCATAGTAGTACATAACTACAATTCAGTGGTTCATTACCACACCAAGTAACACACAAGTACTCGATCAACAATGTATAGTCACGAACAATGGAACATATCCACCACAGTAGTCTTCATCTATTGTCATATAGTCTTCATAACAAACATATGATAGCAACCTGCATAGAAACAATGTTATGATATATACTGAATTATTTGGGCCAATCTTTCACTCACATCTGTGAGCTCTGAAAGAATATCTGCCTCACAAAGAGTGGAACATATCCACCACAGTAGTCTATATCTATTGTCTTCATAACAAACATCTGATAGCAACCTACACAGAAACAATGTTATGATATAAACTGAATCATCTGGGCCAATATTTCACTCACGTCTGTGAGATATGAAAGAATATCTGCCCTCAGAGCAGAACAATGATATATATGGACTATTCTTCTCAAACAAGGAAGAATAATTGTCATGTCTTCTGAACATGGACCATTCCCCACCCTGGGCCATTCTTCCTACACTAATCAAAGTGCACTATGGAGAGAATGTATAACCCTAAGGAATGTTGAGTTTGTACCATTCCCCACCCTGGGCCATTCCTCCTACACTAATCAAAGTGCACCCTGGAGAGAATGTATAAACCCTAAGGAATGTTTGTCCCTAATTGTTGAGCCTGGACCATTCCCCACCCTGGGCCATTCCTCCTACACTAATCAAAGTGCGCCCTGGAGAGAATGTATAAACCCTAAGGAATGACTGTCTGTACCATTTCCTCTATTAACCACAAGAGGAAAAGATTGTCCTGCATCAACCTCCAAAACGGACCATTCCTCATGTTAACCACAATGAGAAATCGTTGTCCAGCGAGGCGGGCCAGTCTTTTTGAGTAACCCTCAAGAAGAGAGACTGCCCTAGACCACTCCCCATGTTAACCACAATGGAAAGTAGCTGTCTATGACACATCAACAATCAGACTACTTCCCATGTTAACCACAATGGAAAGTGACTGTTCGTCAGAAGTCTCAATCCACTTTCCGAACAGGAAAGCATTTGTCCAAAATGGACTATTTTCCAATTTTAAAGAATGATTGTTTTCAATAATGTTTTCAGTGCTCCCTCCTAACTTGGAGAGTCATTTCTTCCTTTTTCAATAAGAAGGAAGTTGTTTCCATGAGCTCTAGCTTGAGTACGCAAACTCTTTCATCTTGGATAGAAGCTTTACCAAAATGTCT